>CALZFC010000051.1:2347500-2560000 GCA_945643635.1 Allodiplogaster sudhausi
AGGTTCTGCTATCAGCAAGCAAAAGATTACCTACTGTATATAAAGTCACGAAAGCATGGCAGTTCATCTAAGATGTATTTAAGGCCCATTTGTGCTAATACATTGTGTCTTAGCTTGCATTATTTCTCAGGGAATAACTTCCACTATCGAATGTTTAGGAAAACAGGGTGGACTAGGGGGTTTGGACCCGTAAATTGAAGGGAGAAAAAAGAATTCGAAATTCAAAATCTTCTTTGGCTGCCAGGGAGGCTTGAAATCTTTGTGGCAAAGGAACGGTTCTTTGTTAACCTTCTTATTTCCAGCTGACAAGCCTGCTTTCCTCGTCTTCTTCCCTCTCCGCACCCTCAACTTCCACTGCTGCCCATCTTCCACTCGACCCCAGCCACCTTCTCTCTGTCAACCACTTGCGCGTCTTACGGTCATCTCTTCAATTCGCTACAGTCCCCGCCGTTCTACCGTACCTCGAGAAAGGTGAGAGAAGGAGGTCCCGTCTGGAAAAGTCTAGTTAGCGTAGTTTAAGAGAGGAGAGAGAAAATGCTCCAATTGAAAAAAAAACACTTCATGGGAACTGGCATTTCTAACATCCTTTCCGGATGACGCTCATATTGATTTTAAGTGATGTTATGTTGGCGGAAATATTTCTTTAAAATTAAAAAAAAATTGTTATTTATTTTTTGAAACAAAAATCGTTCAAGGTGTCGGAATTCCCGTTGCGAAGCGTTCCCAATTCATCAAGCTGTGGAGGCCACTCGTGCATGATCGGGCATTCCAGCGGAGCCAAGTCAGATCTTCCTTTCTTTCTTTGTGTCCTCACTCGCTATCCTTATCTCTCTCTATCTCTCTATCTTACTTTATGTCTCTCTCTCTCTCTCTTTGTCATTATCTCTCTCCTTTCTTTCTTTCTCTTCTCTCTCTCTCTCACTCTTTAGCTTCTCCGTGCGTCTTCCTGCTTCTTCTCTCTGCTCTCCTCGAATGACCAGCTTCATGACATGCTGCTCGCTCGCCATCTAGCTGACATAGTCTCCATGAATGAGCAGGTAAGAAGGGGGAGGAGCCAAAGGGGTACTCAATCGTACAGAGATATGTAATTTGATTTTTATAACTTGTATGGTTGCAATCTAGTAATAGTAGCAGATTTGTATTCAGTTAACAGTGATTTCTTTTTAAATTAAAAATGAATGTCATTTTTTTTAGCTACTTCAACTTGAAGTGGAGAGCAACAAAGATTGCTACGTCAACTTTCTTCGCTCGGTACGGTACCCTTTCCACAGTAATTTCTTTTCCTTCTTCTTCGTTGCCTATTTTTTAAATTTTTTTTTAAGTTTTGTTTTTGTTTTTGTATTTTTTTGCTCGGTCAGAAAGTCCACAGATTTATCAAGAAGTTTCCTTTTCTTCCTTTTTTTTAGTTGCCGCCAAGCATCGCAATACGAGAGTTTCTTCTGTTGAGCCGTCAGAAAGGAGGAAAGGAGTGGTTCCAGGTTCGGCGTATCATATACTTATGATTTTATCTAGATTTTGTTCAATACAATCAATATTTAACTCCGTGCTTTCTCGATGGATCAGTAGAAAAACTATGAACTTTAGCACCTTTGATAAGGAGAGAGAGAATAACTTGAACCATATTGCAGTAAGGCGATGGAATATATATATTTTTTTTGTTACAGAAATCGATTGGCAAGCGAATGTCTGAAAAGATACAGGAAAGAAGCGGAGTAGCGGGGCTGATTATGGCATTCGGCGAAATGTGTCAGGAATATTGACATCATTTTTCCTATATTTTTTTATATATTAAAAAATATTCATGTGCTAAAACTTTGATTTGAAGACAACTGCATTGTGAAAAAGTGGTGTTATTAGTAACTTTCGTATTTCTTTATTTTAATTAGCTACTTTGCTTGAGTTTTCTTCTTTTTGTGCGGCCGAGAAGGTTTGAATTACTGCCTTAAAGATGACTTTCTGACATTTATTTTCATCTATTTTAGCGAGCGGCACAGGAAATACGCCGATTCTACTCGATTCTCACTTTCACGAAGTCATCTCCAAGCAACTCGCGCGTGTTCCCGCGGTAAGAACATTTAATCCTCGCGAATAAAATATTTCTACATCGTTAGACCATCCGAGTACCCTTAAGCTTCATCACAAAAGATGTACTTCAGGATATCCGTCGAAGCGAATATCACATCAACATTTTTCGCCAATTCTGCGACATGATTTGGAAGGTGTGTTTTGGAAGGCGTTTTTCTTCATATGGAATATCTGGAGTTTTTTTTTTACAAATTTTATTACACACAAGTAAGCGATTGAATATTTCTCGTATAACTTTTGACGACGACGCCGTCAAGAATTAAACGTTGTAATTAGAGTTGATAATTTAATTTGGTTAGTTAATTAAGTTTGTTAGTTTAATTAATTAATTTACTTTAACAAATTAATTAAGTTCACTTAATTTAATTCATTCATTTAATTTATTTATTGTTCTTCCTTGCCAGAGCGCTGCGGAAGAGAGTGACATCACTCGTGGTCGCAATGCGATCTTCGCCAGATTCATTGATGCCATCTCTGCTCGGAAAGAAGCTGGCGGCTTTATTCTAGATGAACTACTCAAGCCGTTTGAGGTACGTGGCTTCTCTCTCTCTCTCTCTCTCTCTCTCTCTCTCTCTCTTTCTTTCTTTCCCCTCTGTTCTCTTCTCTCTCTCCATCTCTGCCTGTCTCTCTATCTCTTTCCATCTCTATATCTCTCTCCGTCTTTCTCTCTACTACATATAGCTCCACCTTTCCTCCTATCCTCCTCTCATTATCTCTCTCGCTCTCTTCCTCTTTCTCCAGTGCACTTCAATGATAGCATCTCGTTTCAGCTTCTCCGCGAAGCCCGCAACCCTCCTGACTCTGCTCGCTTCACGAAGGCCCTTCAAGTGCTCGCCGCCCTCTGCAAGCCCGCCCGGCAGTGTCCAACTTTCATCGCCAGCTCGCAGCGCTTTCAACGAGTTTGTTATTATAAACTGGTTTCCTCACTAAGTTACCCTAGCTACTAAACAAGATTTCTAGACCAAGGTCCAAATGTAACTTTTAATAATAAAAATTTCTTATATTAAATACTGCAAGAAGGCAACTTTTAATGAGAGGATAAGCATTCGAAATTGTCGTGATTTTCTTTGACATTAGAGAGTAGTAATTACCATGAATATTACTTTCAGTTGAACCTCGTTTGGATAGAGCTCTTGGCAGCGGCGAAACATGAATCGGCTGAACTCCTCGCAGACCTCGCTACCGTAATCACGGCCGCAGTCTTGAATATCAGCGATGAGGTACTGTATCTCATAGTAATACAGGAAGATCATTTCTTTTGCTAATAATACTTTTAAAAAATTTATTCTTTGGTAACAATTGTTTTATTGCGAGTAATTAGAAAAGAAGAAGAAAAATGAATTTTTGATCCAATTGTTTCAAAGGATTTCGTCAGCACGAGTCTTCGCTATCTCCTCATCGAACCCCCCAAATCGGTGTTGTGTGGTTTTCTCACGTGGAAGAAGCAAGAGGGCTCAAAGAGCAAGATCAGCCCCCTGATTCAGGTCTGGAAAGAAATAATTTTATATCCATTTTTTTCAAACGCAAAAGGATGTTCTTATACTATATTTTATTTTAGATTTTTTAAAAACCACATAAAAGAAGAAAGAAAAAGACTAATCTCATTTTTTCCACATGCGAAATGTCGTCCATTAGTTTTTAAGAGGTTATAACAGTATACTTTCTAAGAATATGTTATTATTATTATTGATTGATTGTAGTAACAATTCAGATTTTGGATGAAGAGTCGGCCGAAGTGGAAAAGAGCCAGGCAGATGGAGAGAATCTGAAGTATGCTCGACTAGTTCCTCTCTTTGTCCACTCGGAAGGAGATGTCGAACCGCTTCGAGTTAAAGTGGAATCGCTTCTCGAGTTTTTCAAGGTCGATTTTTTTTCGTTTTTAATTTCTTTTTCACATTTATTTACAGCGGTTTTTTTTTTAAATAAGAAAACTATAATGATTTTTGAATTTAAAAAAAAAACTATAATCAATTTCAGTGCCACGCCCCTGAACGATACCATCGACTTCTTCTCCACTTCCTCTGCGAAGCGATGAAGTGGTGGAAGAGTGTAGGAGGAGGAGAGAGCTCCTCAGAGAGGCCTGCGGCCGAAGAGACAGGTCAATTGGCGACTTTTTCTTTAATAAAAAATAGAATATTAGGTCTTTTTTGTAATAAAAAAAAGAACTTTTTAACGATATGAGAAATGTTCCACGTTATACCGCAACAGTTCACTCTGTTAAGTAGAGTATCGTCGGCATTTCTTTCGTTTCTTTCTATCTTTAATTTATTTTTTTTCTCGGTATTGTTCGTCTTTTTTTCGTCAATATTCTCGATCTCTCTCTCTCTCTCTCTCTACCGCCGTATCCATATCTCTCTCCCTCCCACTCTCTCTCTCTCTCTCTCTCTCTCTCTCTGTCTGTGTAATTACATGAGTTAAACATTTTTTTCCTTTATTTTGTGTCACTGAAATATTAATTTCTAGTCGATAAATAAGTAAATAAATATAAATATCTTCCCAGACTCGCTCCGCCTCGGTTTCCACCTCGCATGCGAAGTGGCCTTCGATCACTTTGAAGAGTGGCAAGAGAATGGAGCCGAGGACGAGTTCGGAGAAGAGGCGACTCTTCCACTCGTGCAGATTGCAACGGTTGGGGGGACATTTTTGTTTATATATTTGTTTTATTTATTTTATCTTATTATTAACTAGTTAATTATTCGATTGATTAATTTATTTATTTTTGTTAAGACTTTTTGGTCGCCACACCTTCTTTTCTTCTTCTAAACTTTATTTTGTTCATTTTTATTTTCAATCATATCTTTTAGGACCGAAAGTTATTTATGTTAAATAATTTTCCTTTAAACCAGCGTATGCTCACAGTATGTTGTGCATGGCATGTTGTTCAGAGATCTCGACGAAGAAATTCTTAATATATATGTATAAGTAAGTAAATAAATAGATAGGTAAATAAGTGAACATGTAACTAAATAAGTGAGTAAACAAGATTCTCATGCAGGTTGCCCTCTCGTCCGTGGTCATGTCACTGCGGGAAGAACTTGGGAGACAGAGCCTCGATATTCGGTACGTTCGTTATCGTTTATCTTTATCTGCATCAGCAGGCTGGAAATGTGTTGTAGAATTAAATTCACTTATCTGTGATTTAAAAAAAATTGTTGTCGGCATAATTGTTATGATTCCGCTATTTTTTCATATTTTATTCTGCACATATTCTTATTTGTAAACTTGCACAATGAATGAATTAATTAAAGGAGGAGGATTAAGAGTTCAGAATGAATTTATTTTTTTAGTGAGTTATGCTAAATGAATATATTAAAAAGGTAGTCAAGTAGTAATTGAAGGTATTCTTCTTTTTTCAGAACCGACTTGCCCAAGCCGGGCTCTTTCACAGAAGCAGCAAAGAAGTGCGTTGTGAGGATAGCGAGTGTGGCGACCAACGTGGGATGGAGCATTGCGCCCTTGGCAGCACTCTTGGGAGATGAGGTTAGAGAGAGAGAGGGAGACAGAGAGAGAGAGAGAGAGATGGGGAGGGAGAGAGAGAGCTTGAGGTAGAGAGATAGAGAAAAGAAGACTCCGAATTCAAGCATCCTCAGAAGTGTGTATTGAGCATCTTGACATCCATCATGTACCGGTGCTTTTCGCAGCCATTCCGGGTACAAATAAGGAGGAGAAGTCATCATGTTGTTTGGTTTTCGGTCAGAGTCAATGCTTCCCTTAAATTGTAAAGTTCTAAAAAGAAAGTCAGAACGACTAAGCACAGACATGAGGCGGATCTTAAAGGCTAGGCCGGGGCCTGATGGGAGAAAGGGGGAAACGTGAGCTTTGCGGTAGGGGGGGGGGTAGAGATTGAAAATGGATGGAGGCAGAGAAAGAAAGTGATTATGGGAGAGAATGTGAAAGGGGGGGGAGGGTTTTTTTTAGAGGAATGGTCAGAATTGGTCTTTTCAGGAAGTGAACAAATCCTCTTATTTCAGGCACTCAACAAAGTTCTCGTCCAGTTCCGGAGTGCTGCAACGGAGTTCTGTGAGGTCTACAGTCAGCTAAAGAAGATACCGCAAGAGTGGGAGGTCAGTTGGTATTATTATTCATTCCAGATTAAAATTAAATTTTGATTAACTTTGTTTATCTATGTAAATAAATATATGTTGTGATTAATTCTTTTTTCACATTAAGTTTTTCGCATTGTATGGTTCTGTGAGTCTCAAATTTATTTTATGCTTATGAATCCCTAGGCTTGAAAAGTGTACGCTGGATTCTAGAGACCCAGCCGGAATTTTTTTGGGTCGTCCTGGGGCCCTACACCACCACCGAATTTTTGCAAACTGTTGGGTAAAACGCTATTTTTGGCACTTTTTAATCCTCTCTTGGTGGAAGTGTATCAAAACAGGTATCCCGCCCCTACTTTTCATGACCTTAACACGGCTTGTATTCCAGGATTTCTCTCCAGCAAGTGTGTTTGCTTTATTTTCTTCTTCTTTTTGTACAGAATCTGGCAGAAGTGGACAGGAAGATGAGGGAGGTGTGCGAGATGGTCAAAATTGATGAAGAAGGACAGAAGGAACCACAAGGCTCAGGGAGGTACTGATATTATTAATATTTTATTTATTATTTATTTAAATATAATTATTTTGCTTCTTCTCTGCTTAAAACTTTTTTCTCCATTTTTACACAGGAAAGTCAGTTAAATTGTTCGACTACCAATAAGCATTTTTTTTTCATATTTACTGAGATATTTTGTATTCGTTTTACAGAGTGAGAGAAAGAATAAGGATTCCATTACATACTTTTGATTTCCCTTACTGTAGTGACAACAGCCAGCGCGTTAATCGCGAAGAGAAGAATCCAACGATGGAAGATATTCTGGCAGCCATCCAAGATTCTGTTCCCTTTGAGAGAGGTATCAGTTTTCGGTTTTAGATACTCATCTTTATTTTCTCTTTTTTGTTGCCTTTTTTAACGTCGTATAGAATCTTACTTCCCGACAAACAACAAAAAAAGTTCATTCTCCATTCAAAGATAATACACATTCAGGAATTATAATAATATTTAAAGATAGATTAGAAAAGGTAAGAGGAGATGTGAGCTGAAAACTTTTATTTTTCTCTCTTTGTGCTGATCGATTTTCTACTTTCCCGCGCTATAAAATCTTTAAAAAAATATTTTCAATTATTTTATTCTACCTACTCCCTCAGGCCACTACATTCTGGTGGTAGCGCGAGCTCTTCGTAGAAGGGACGCCGTCTGGGTGGAGGCAGTGGACAGACACGGGCTGTGGGAGGCACTCATTGGTGACGCATTCTTTTATTTGTGCATATAATTTATCATTATTATTGTTTGATTCATTTGTAACCTACGAACGCCGTAGAAAATGTACGCAGAATAAATAAATAGATAAGCAAGTTTTGTTTTATTAAAAAAAAATTAAATTCTGACTTTTTCCGTTGTTTTTCCCGTATCACTGCACTCTCACTCTCTCGCCCTCTTCTCTCTCTCTCTCTCTCTCTCTCCCTGTATATCTCTCATCCCTCTTCTCCATTCTCTTTCTCTCTCGCTCTCTCTCATCTCTCTCCTCCTTCCACTCTTTCTCTTTCTACTCCATCCACTCTCATTCCACTCTCTCTCTCTCGTCTCTTTCCTCTTTCTCTCTTTCTGTCTCTCTCTTTCTCTCTCTCTCTCTCTCTCTCTCTCTCTCTCCCTCACCTCTCATTCCACTCTCTCTCTCTCTCTCTCTCTCTCTCCTTTCCAGGTTGTCTCTACTCTCCCGACTCGTATGTCTTCCTGATGGCCGTGGATGCCCTCGTTGAGTGTGTCATGTGCGATACGAAGAGAGTGCACGAGATGCTGCGGCTGTTCGTGGATATGAGTGGTGGACCAGGCAGAGAGGAAGGAGGCCTGAGGGGTAAGGAGAGAGAGAATGGAAGAGAGAGATGGAGAGAGAGATTGAGTGGAGATAGGGAGGGAGAGATAGAGGAGAGAGACAGGAGAATTCAATCAATCAATCAATCAATTTAGCATGTCAGGCATTAAATGCTCAGATGGGGATGAGACGTTGGTATTCATCGCGGGTTGCATTCCACCAGTTTTAGCCAATAGTTCGTTTCAGATCGTCTCTCCAGCGCACTCTTGGTTTTCCGGGAAGGCGGTTCTTGTTGTAGGGCGTCCAGACGGTAGTTGCCCGAGTCCATTTCTCCGTATCCATTTCTCGCACTTTGAGTGCGCAGCGCGCTTTTCGTTTCAGTCCCTCTTGGACCCAGTCGCGTAGCTTGGTAATTTGCCGCAGGAGAATTCATTATTATTAAATTATTATTATTAAAATGACGTTTATAAACAATGGCACAAAGTCTGAGTTGACTGTAAAATGTTCTCTCTCTATCTCTCTCTCTCTCTCTCTCTCTCTCTCTCTCTCTCTACTTTTCTATTCAGAACCACTGAATCATCCGGAGAGCGCCCTTGTTGCTGCGCGTGGAAAACTGGCAGAGGCACTCGCCAAGATCTTCCCCGCTCTAGGTTCGAATTTTCTCTGTCTCAGTCTCTCTCGTCTCCATGTTTTCTGACTTTCCACATCTGTCTTTCTCTCCTCCCGTGTCCCCCTTCTCTCCTTTTTCTCTCTCTCTATTTCTTCACTCTCTCACAATCTCTATCTCCCTCTCTTCACTCTTTCTCACTCTATCTTATCTCTTTCTTTGTCTCTCCTCTCTATATCTCTTTCTTTACTCTTTCTCTCTCCTCTCTCTCTCTCTCTCTCTCTCTCTCTCTCTCTCTTTCCCTCTCTTCTCTTTCTCTGTTTCCCTCTCTCTCCTCTCTCTCTCTCTCTCTCTCTCTCTCTCTTTCTCTCTCTTTCCCTCTCTTCTCTTTCTCTCTTTCCCTCTCTTCACACTCTCTCTCTTCCCTCTCTTCTCTTTCCCTCTCTCTCTCTTCCCTCTCTTCTCTTTCTCTCTTTCCCTCTCTCTTCTCTCTCTCTCTCTCTCTCTCTCTCTCTCTCTCCAGGCACCGCAGCCCCGTCTTACCTCTCCTCCACGGTCTTCTCCCTCCTCCGAGTGGCCATGGAAGACCCTGAAGAACTCTCCCGTGCGAGTGCATTCGGCGCCCTGAGTTCGCTGGCTGCCTCCTGCAAAGGAGTCGGCATCAACAACCACATCACCGAGGTCATAAAGAAGAAGACTTACTCTATTTAGCGAGTTTTGATAACCAGAGTAAACTATTTAGAAACAGTATATTTCGCCGTAATTAATAACCAGATTATTTTTTTCTAGTACATTTATTTAGAAATGCTAATCAGATTTAATGTATGTATTTTTGTTTGACTTAAATGATTTAACATCTCTTCGAATTTCAGCTCGTAAGTGCCGTGAAACGGACGCTGGACCTGGAAAAGTCGCCGCTAGTTCGCCGCTCTGCAATCCGTCTGCTGGTCGAGAGTATTCGTGGCGCGGGCAGGGATGTCATTGCGGTAAATGTTTATTCTTTTTTTTCTACGGAATATTCCACTGTTTATTACGGAAAAAGTTCGCTTTTATTAATAGTTTTTAAGGAAACAAGATTGTTGCTCTTATTAGATTATGCCCTTTTTTATTGTTCAATGATCTAAATCATTTTTATCAAATTTAAATTTTTGTAATATTTTTGAGCAAAATGTTAAGACCTGTTTTTATATAGTAAGAAGAGCTTCACTTGCTTTTCATTCCTTAACCTTTGACAGGTGGTTTACCAATCCCATAGAATTATTTATTGTTTGTTATTTGTTGGGTAGACCGGTTCTGTCGGTGAGGACGTTGTAGTAAATTTTTAAAAAAAAACTTATAAGACTATTGGGTAATAATATAAATATAAAAAGAAATAAAACATTTATTATTTAAAGTATTAAATTTGTGCAGCGTCTCGGCAGCTCGGCTTCTCTGACTCTCCGCACTTTCCAACACGCTGCTCTCTATGACAAGGGTATCATTTATTTTTATTTTTTTTTACAAAGAGAAAAGATGAAGCATTTGATCGTGTTCTGCTAGCTAAAATTTGATTTTTGTTGAATTTATTTTTTTTTGTTCTATTCATGTTCTTTTAAACAACAGGAATTTTAGTGAGAAATATTTGTACCATTAAGAATATTAATTATATAACTAAATTCTCTTTTTCTTTCTTTCAGATGACACGGTCCGTTTGCACGCTGAGCTCGCTTTCATTGACATCGAGGAAGCGATACGAGAGATCATTCAAGAAGAAGAGAGCGCAATCGTCAGACAAGTCAAGATTAGATAAGAACGCAGAGAGAGAGAGAGAGAGAGAGAGAGAGGAGAGACCCAGTCGCTGTGTGTGTTTCTATTATATCTCTCTTTATTTGTAATGTTTGTGGATAAAATAAAATAGTGGATAAAATGTGCATTTTCTCATTTTTACACAGCACTAAAATATATGCGGGTAAGCGGAATTATAAAAATTTTTTAGATTCCCATCATTCGTTTCTCCAGTACTTCTGAAATGTTATTTATTTTATGTAAGTACATATATCTGTTATATTGCTAGTCTTTGGGTGCAGCAACTTCTTTTATTCAGAACATAGAATCAAAAATACAAACGATTTGTCATTAAATGGCAAGTTCAGAAAGATTTTCGCGATGCTGCAATAAAAAAGTATTTTTGAACGGATAGAAATTTTCTCTATACTTATTTTCTCAGGTCAGCTCTTCTTCTTTTCTCCCTGTATGTCTCCATCTCTTCCTCTCTCCTCCTCGTCTTTCTATTCCTTCTCCGCCAGTGTTGTACTTTTGCAAACATGAACTATTTATCCGCTCATTATTGATCATCTAAAAAAAACAAAGTCATGGATAGTTCAATTCAGTTTCCGCTCCATTAAAAGGCCATTCTAGTATCTACCATTGGGAACAATTCAGTGAAATTCAAGAGAAACATTTGAGGCGCTTAATGATATAAAAAGCCGGCAATATTGGCTCAAAAAAAGAATGGCGAACAAAATACGGACATGATAAACGCATTGCATTTCGAAGCTTCTCTCAATAAAATCGATATAACGAAAAAAAGCAAACTCGAAATCGCAAAATTATGTACTTCGATCAAAAAAAAATCAATAGGATGGAAAGGAAGGGGGGGTGCAGGAAAGAAGAGGTAGGCTGTGTACAGCGAGTCGTCGTCTTACAATTAGGCAGGATGTCGTCGTTTGCGGCAGTTCTCGCAGGCCCTTCCATTGTCGTTCATCTGCAACCAGTGACTTATATTATACTTGGCGACGGCGGGGGATCGAACTCGTTACTTTGTATGTTTGAAAGCAGCACACACACACAACCACTGCGCCAACCTGCCAGAGCATTCTTACTAAAACTATTTAATGGGTTCTTTGCTGTTATAATACATGTACTCGAATACAGCGCAGACAACGACTAGGCCGACCATTCAAGAGTGAATGGTGTTTTGCTTTTGTCATATGGTCGCGAAAATGAACAGATTTCTACTACGCTTGATTGGGATAGACTTCGTTTGGTAAGTTGGATTTTGGTGAAGAAGCAAGCAGTTAAAACGGTCTGGCCCCAGCCATCTTTCGCAGGATGCAGCTGTTGGCGCGCTCCGACAACGTCGCGCCGTCCTCGGTCTTCACGAGCGCCATTAGGATCTGACAATTAGCATTGAGAAATAAAGCCAGCTAAAGAAGTCATAGTTAATATTGCTAAATATTATTGATAAATAATGCCTTAACATTCAAAAATAAGGTTAATTATCTTGTTTTTTTTTTTAAATAATACATAACCAATAGCATCAATGCCATCAGTCCGGTAATGTTCAAGGAGCCTGTTTTACCTCGCCATTGCTGGCTGCTCGCTCGAGGAGGTCGAAGAATTCGGGAAGATTGTGCCGGTCCGCGATGAGCAGGCGCTTCTGCATGGGCAGTGCGGATGGCTCAGACATCAAGCTCGAAGCACATCTATTTAAAAAAAAATACTTTGTTATAATGGGAGCAAGAAGGAGAGACAGAAAGAAATAAACAATTGAAGGGGAGAGATATTAAACGAGAAAAGAAGATAAATAGAAAGAGATAGAGAGAGCGTGTGGGAAGAGCGCAAAACTAACTTCGCCAAGACGTGGTCGACACAGAAGCGATCGGCAACCGCGAGCACCTTCTCCGTGTCTTCCGCCTTGACTTCCGTGTTGACGTGATAGAGAATCTTAAAAAAAAATGGTTTAAAATTTAGACAGAAAAAAACAATGAGAAGAAACAGGATAGGTAGGCGAAATATGTTTTCATAATGTCCATTATTATTTATACTTAATCTTTTAAAATCACAGCCTTTCTTTCGTGAATTAAAAGTGGACGAGGGTACGCACGGTAATGGAATAGTGTTTCCAAATAGAATTATAGTCTCACAAATGTCTACTCGACAAGGTAAGCTTTTTGTTTGTTGGATCTAACGTATTCCATTTGATTGTATTTACAAAAAGTCATGATATAAAAAAGATATGCTAGCTAACATTGAGGAAGGCCTCAAAGCCATCCGGGGCGACATCGTGAAGAACGATCTCCTTCGCTTCGCCTTCGAGAAAGTTGCCCTTCAGCATCGTCGAGAGAACTTCAGAATGGGGAGACATCAGAGAGCGCGACACATAAAACTGCAAAAGAATTTTCCCTAACCGGACCCTCTATTAAGAATCAAATAAATCTCTTTTCTTCTGTCCAGTTTTAAGATGCACATTTTAACAACAACATAAGTACAAGTTGGGTTAAATACAATAAAATGCAAATACTCTGCGTCCTCCGGCAATCAGGCAGACGTCAGAGAAGCCAGAGTCTTCGTTGAACGGAGCCTTCAGGGGCGCGCGGACACCGTACGCCTGACATGTAAATATGTTTTAGTTCAATATATTCGAAAAAAAAATGAATGCAGGATATAGCCTCCTTATGCCCATGCATGTCCACAAGAAATCACATTTTCGCTCCTTTAAATATTGCTTTTTGCATGTAGATAAGTATTAGTGGGCCGGAATATTGCCTGGTTGGCATTCAAAGAGTGAGAGAACACAATGAATGCTCGTGGAAACAGGCCAAGAGCACCCGTTTCTAGGCGAGGTTACGAGATATTTCAACAAGTTGTAAACGAATTGTTATATATATATATATAGATAGATTTAATCACACCTTAATGATCTCGATCTCACACGTGATGCTGATCTTGTTTGTCTCCACTTCGATGTAGCCATTCTCGAGATCTGCCCAGGAAGCCAGCACATCCTCAGGTTCCGTTTCCCAGTCGCCGAAATGGGCGGTGATCTCCTGACGAATGGGCTCTCTGGAAAAGAAGAAGAAGGTTCTGTTAAACTATTTCTTTTGATTGATAAACCATTTCTTTTGCGGTTCTCTTTTTCTCGTTTTCTCATTGTCAGAGCATTAATAAATAAAGCAACAGGCGACGGTTGCAATGAACGGTGAACAAAATATGCGCAAAATAAAATTGAAAACAAAGAACATTTTTGTTGAACGGTCATCACACTCCCGTGTGAAAAATTGTCAACGACAATGGAACTCTTAAAGCTATAATGACATTCTGGAGAGAGGAAAACGTGTTTTCTTAGTGAAAAAGACAAAACCCCATTTATGTTAGGATGAGTGGTATTTTCCTCACACCCACCAAAATAAAACCAATTTTAGGGCGCGTATAAATTGCGTATAAAAGTGTTCTACCTTTCTTGTAAAAAAGGACAAAAAGTGGACAGTTGGCCCTTAGAAAAGAAGCCTTAAATAACCGTTCTGTTCCGGCCGGCGCCTGCAAGACGAGGGTCAACTTGGCGGTTGCTGCCCAATTCGCGGAGCGCCCTGAGGGATGGGAGGCCAAGACGAAGAAAAGAAGGGCGTCTTGCGGGTTTTCGCCCGGGGTAAGCCCTTTCAAGGCCATCAGCTTCCAGAGCAGCCCGCCAACCGGCGTCTTGGGAGAGAAGGCATAGTGGGGATCACCATTGGCAATCTGCACAAACACGGCAAACAAACGTATTCCGGAAATTATAATTAGAAATTTAGGTACTCTTCAGCTATTTGTACCCCAAAACAACAAAAATTTTCAAAAAATTATTTTTTCTAAGTTTTGGCTCAGATCGCGTTGTAAATCTCGCTAAGGGGGTTATTTGGCACGAGGAACAGGAATGTGACTTTAATTTTAGACGATTTCGTTATTTTGGGAAGGTTCGCTGCATATGGTAAAGTGAGAACCGGGCGCGGACTATGTTGTCCACTCCGAGAAACATAGTGCGTGGGAACGTTTTTTTAAATGACATTATAATTAAAAATGAATGTTATATTCGTGATCCCGTGCCAAACAACCCCCCTAAGCCAAGTTTCAGAAAAAAAAATTTTTTTTTGAAAAATTTTGGGGTTTTTGGGGTACAAATAGCTGAAGAGTACCGAAATTTATATAATAAAATTATACAAAATATAATATTTTGTGTAAAAACTAGAATAACAAATATATAAAGGAACCTTAAGACAAATATTAATTCGAAATAAACTCCATAATCAGTTGTCAGTAACGTGAACAAAAGATAAAGGTAACTAAACGAACAGCGAGTGCGATCTTTCCCGTCTTCTCGAGGGCGACAATGGAACCTGGAATGAGAGAAGAAGTCGCTACAATTTCTTACGAATCAACGCTTATGCTATACGAGAAAACATTCTCAAGCACAACCAAACGTTGTCTTTTTTAGATAAAGTTTTAGACATATTATAAAAAAAGTCCTGTTCGGGGAAAAATTAATTTTTTTTAGTAAAAAGCAGGAAGAAAACCTGTCTTGACTGTCTCCTTCACAGCAGCAGAGGATCCGCCGTCTCCGCTCATCTTTCAGCTAACTTCAAATAAAAGTTGACTAATTGTAAGAGATACTTGGTAATAAACGAGCTGACAATTATTGAAATGACATGCCGAGGGTATTTGAGATTTGCCCCAACGCTCGCAGCATTGTTCTCACAATTAGAAAAACTCACTAATAGCACCCGTTCTGCACCAAATGGAGAAGGCTCTAAATGAGCAAAGAATAACGCTATTTCTCTCTTCTCTCTCTCTCTCTCTCTCGCTGCCTGTCTTTTTGCCTATCTATCCATCTCTCTCTCTCTTTCTTTCTCTCTCTCTTTCTTTCTCTCCTTCTCTCTCTCTCTCTCTCTTTCTCTCTCTCTCTCTCTCTCTCTCTCTCTCTCTCTCTCTCTCTAGTTGGCCAGTTCCTCTGCCGATATCAAGACGTCGGGTATGTGGACAGGAGCAGTGACGGCAGAGGCGAGTTGACCACCATCAGAATCGGGTTTGCTTCTTGCCACGGTCGGCAGCAATGGAATAACTATATGGTACTCGAATACCTTTCTTTCGCCATTCACGGTTCCCCATACTTATTAATTATTTGTAAAGTATATCAATAAGACGCAATGTGAACTTTGCAAGTAAGTGAAATGTTTACTGATTGTTTGAAGAAGTAAATAAAACAATGATTGTAAATAAATTAAGATTCTGTCATTTGTTTCTCCCGATTGCATGAAATTTTAATTTATTTTATGTATTTATATGTGTATAGCCGTTGGATGCAGCAACTTCTTTTATTCAGAACATAGAATCAAAAGTATAAATGATTTAAAATTGAATGACAAGTACAAAAAGATGTTCACGATGCTGCAAAAAAAAAAGTATTTTATACCGGCCGGAAATTGTTGTAGAGAAAAACCGGTGCAACTCCTGACAATGAGAAGATTTGATAAAAACCGGCTATTAACACCGATCTAGGAAGGATTGTACTTTTTAAAATATTCTCATGCACGCCGTATCGCAAATGTGATAAATAATAATGTGAGATAAGCAAAATTGGATGCTCGATGAAAACTAACAAATGACCATAAAATACACGAATATATGATAGTATGAAGGCTACATGTAATTGCGGAGTAAATGCACATTTTTTGAGAGTTTTGAAATTTTTCACTTTTTTGGGATTTTTAAAAGTATTTTAGTATGTACATATGTACATAATTATATGGACTGAATTAGATTATAAATTAGTGCCTAAATTATAGATTAAAAAAGACACTTAACGGATATCAATTGAATATCAATTGTCAACAGTGGAATTCGATGGCTGAAATCCGTAGAATCCAGGCTCTCTTATCATAGCCGAAGGGATCAGAGTTGAGGCTGCTGCAGCTGAACTTCTTCCCTGTCCAGCGCCGACAACTTGCAGATCACACTCAACGCGTCTTCCATCGCCTCTAAATTAAACATAACTATGTAGCTATTTCATATTTCACTATCATCTTTGTCTCTCTCTCTCTCACTCTCTTTCTCTGCAACTGTCCTTCTCTTCTCTTCTCTCTCTTTCCTTATCCCTTTCTCACACTCCTACTCGTTCTCTCTCTCCTTCTTTCTTTTACTCTCTCAACCTTTCTCAATCTCTCGAACCTACCGTCTCAGCGTCCCCATCGAGTAGCTTTCGTGGTTCCTCCGTGTCCCACTTAGCCCAGATTGATTGCTCAGGGGGCGGCTGCTGGAGAGTGAAATCAGAAGAGGAGGGGTCAGAAGATGAAGAAGAGGAAGCCCCGCTCTGCCAGAATACTCCCGTCGGCTCGTCCATTGGCTGAAGCTGCTGAGCAGGCTGCTGCTGGAGACAGGAACCGAGGGAGAAGTCTAAAAATTTATTTTGAATTGAATATTTTTAGATTTACCTCTCTCTCTCTCCCTCTTTCTCTCCCTCTCTCCCTTTTCTCTTTCTCTCTCTCTCTCTCCCTCTCTCTCAAGCACCGTAATCAGGCAGAATGCGTCGACTGAGCAGCTCGCCGATGGGTGGAAGCGGCGCGACGCGTTGCGGCTGCTGCTGTAGCGGCTGCTCGGCGGGTGCAGCGGCCGCCGATTCGGGCGAGTGCTCGGCAGAAGAAGAAGAAGAGGCAGAGTCTGCAAGAATTGAAGTGAACACGGAGAAGATTGGCCATTCTTCACAGATCAGAAACGTTCAATCTTCTGCTTCATTCTTGCAATTAGAGTTAAATGGATAGTAGAGTGATAACTTCTAGCGAGATTCTAGTGTGCTTGATTACCGTAGTGTTCCTGGTGTTCCATTTGCCGCTAAACCCCGACTACATGCTGGACGTACAGAGGCACGTGAGGCGGTACGAGCATGCGAGGAGGTTGACGGGGATGGGGTGACTGGGGTTGGGGTTGGGCCTGCTTCTGAGGGGGCTGAGCAGGGAGTGGAAGGGGCTGCTGGGGGCGAGTCTGAGTCTTAGACTGAGATTGGGACTCGGCCTGGTGTTGTGTGTTGGTCTGAGTCGGATTGGGCGCGTGGGACTGGCTCTGCTGGTTTCCCAGAGGATTGGACTTGGTGAGATGGTGGATGAGATGTGGTTGTTCAGGTTGGTGCTGACAATGAGCACATGCGAGTGCCTGGTGGTGTACCAGAGTAGGTTGGTGGGTAGAGAGTTGTGGGTGCGGATGGTGTTGTGGTGGATAGCCAGGTGCATGGGTAGAATGGTAGCCAAAAGAGGGAGGCCAGGACTGTTGCATTGGAGGGTGGCAAGGCGGAAGGATGGGCGGAGGGGCAGCCGACGGCCGGGTCGGTTGCTGGCTCGAGTGGTGAGGACGAGGATGACCGAGTTGGTGGACGAGCGGATGAGGAGACGGCCACCATCCAGGGCCGTAGAATGGCATCGGAGGAGGGTACACTGGAAGAGAGAGAGAGAGAGAGAGAGAGTGAGAAAGAGAGGGAGAAAGAGGGGGAGACACAGAAAGAGATAGAAAGAGAGGGAGAGAGACAAATATAAAATTTATCAAATCTGCGTCTTACTGTAGTATCCATGGAATGGCGGAGGCGGCGGTGCCCTGAACATCAAGTGACTGTGAGGAGGAGGCCCGCAGCAGGACAGGATGGACATTGGTCCCGCAGGGAAGAGATGATTGGGATACGGTAGGGGCCGAAGTGGGAATGAGGAGATGCCCGCTTCGCAGACGACGCGTCCTGAAAAGGTGGATACTTTTCTTCTTTTAATTCTAAATGTTCATTTCTCTTTTCAGTCATATTTTTCTCTAGTTTTTAATAGGACTAAATTTTTAGCGATATTCGAAGTATGACTAGATGAAAAAGCTAACCGTGTGATGGTTCTGAGGAGCATAATAGTGAGTGGGAGGAAGAAGAAGCTGCTCTTGTTGCTGTTTAACATCCGCGAGACTCACGACCACTCCAGGGACAATCAGAGAGGCGCCACATGTTGAATTCTGGAAAAAAAAATTGAATTTTTATTAGATGTTGCAGAAAAAGAAAGAAAGAGAGAGAGAGAGAAAAGGAGAGACAGAGAGAAGGAGAGCAAGCGACATTTTTTACGCCCTCGTTCACCGCACGGAAGGTACGGGTCATACAAATTCTTCCGGTTTGAGAGCACACCAAATCCGCGTTGCGCCCGTTTCATGCGTCGCGGCTAGGCACAGCATATAGCTCTCCTCCAAATGCATCGATCGAAGTGATTTAAACTCCCTCCAAAAGTTACCGTAATATGTGGTCATTATTTTGAAAATTTAGGTAACTCCCTCCAAAAGTTACCGTAATATGTGGTCATTAATTTGAAAATTCTGACAACTGGCAATTTGCCAGCAATTTCACCTTCGCTAAGGATTTTGAAGTTCCGTTACGTTTGTGTCACACAATACGATTGTGGAAAACTTAAGAAATTTACAGTTCGACGCACCAAAATTCTCTCAAACCGGAAGGGGGTACCCTCCGTGTCACCGTAGCCGTGCTGTCCCACGGCCATTCAGCCCATAATAAAACCGTTCATCACTATGCATTGAATCATGGCAACGGGTAAGTGGGCGGAGCCTGCCTGTACGCAGCCAAAATCGCATTTTTTTATGCGCGAAATTCCAATGCGGGAAATTCAAAGCTGGTTCGGGGCCGTCGGTTATCATAGGACCGCGTTTTGTCAGTTGCTAAAAGTTACCATACCACGGCAGCATTGGCTCAAGCAACCGCGGTTACGCGTTGCGGTCTTTTCAAGGAGCTGCGTATTGGCGTGACCATTTTTGATGACCGGGTTTGAATGGGCGTGTGTCCTGCTGCTGCTTCTGTATGAAGGTGCCTGCCTTGGAATCAGGAGAGGAGAGTGTGAAGGACTGAGGAGAAGAAGCTGGAGATGAGAGCGTCGTTATATATATTTGTTTATCTGCATTGTTTTAATAAATTAATAGACAAGGGAGAGACACTTAACCGAGAGAATTGCGCAATCAGATAAATAAGAGGCTCGCAACAAGGCGGCCAATGTGATGCATAGGGCACCAAAAAATTAGAAAGAAAGTAAAATATCTATCACAATTAATTAGTTGCCATAATTATAACACGAATAGATAATTCAACGAGAGAGGACATGATTCTTAATGAGAAGGCGAGCAGATGGCAACGATAAATCAAAAATATTGTCGGGCAGTCTATTCCAAGAGTCGACAATCCTATTTGCAAAAAAGTTCATATACATGCTAGAATGAAACTTGAACTTACGCAGCTTAAAGCGATGTCCTCTAGTAAACCCAACTGGTGAGAAACTAAATATATCAGTTGACTTGATACCATATAGGCCTTTAACAATCTTATAAGCAACGACAAGGTCATTAATCTCACGGCGGGCATAGAGCGGCTCTATATTTACAAACACTAAACGCTCACTGTAGGGGAGGAGGGAGAGACCGCATCTTTTAAAGGCAAGTCGCGTGAAGCGCTTCTGAATGTTCTCAATCTGGTTAATAAGGTAAATTTGGCTAGGTGACCATACTTCCATGCAAAATTCAAGTAAAGGGCGAACATAAATGACAAATAAACGAACTAGAAAAGTGATATTGCGAGATCTAAAGTTCGTTAGTATATGGAAGAAAGCTCTACTTGCTCGTCTACAAATCAAATCAATATGGTTTTGGAAAGAAAGATCATTAGACATTTGGACCCCAAGGTCACGATAAGACGAAGTGGGAGGTATAGGCTGAGAAAGTAGGGTAGGTTGAAAGGGTGGGTGGGCTGCTCCAATGGCCATGAACATCGTCTTCTTGAAGTTGATGGCGAGTCCCCAGTCGGATGACCACTCGGCAACACAGTCGAGAGCGCGCTGCAGAAGCACAGTATCTGCAACAGTATATATTTTAGCATCATCAGCATAAAGTGTACAGAATGAGCCAATGGGTAAGTAGTCGGGAAGGTCATTAATGTAAAGAAGAAACATAAGTGGGCCACAGACGCTTCCCTGAGGGACTCCAGAAGGAACCGCGTATTCATAGGAAAGTTCCCCGTCCACTATTACCCGCTGTGTTCTATCGGTGAGGAAAGAAGAGAGCCAACGGAGGAGAGAGCCAGATATACCATAGCAGGAGAGCTTCTTAATAAGAAATGGGAGAGGGATAGTGTCAAATGCTTTAGAATAGTCAATATAGACAGTAGATACAAAGGAGGACGAGTCAACCGCGGAGTGCCAGGTGGAGAGAGAGGAAAGCAGAGCAGAGGCGCATGATTTTCTCCTACGAAAGCCGTGCTGAGAAGGAGAGAGGAGGCCATGTTCATCAAGATAAGCAAATAGCTGCTTGCACACAATGCGCTCAAATGTTTTAGAAATGCCTGAGGTAAGGGAAATGGGTCTATAATTAGCAGGGTCGCTAATGTCGCCTGGGCGCTTATAAATGGGCTTAACATGAGCAGTTTTCCAGAGAGAAGGACAAATGCCATGAAGGAGGAATCGGTTAAAAAGTATAGTAAGGGTAACAGAGATAGCTACAGAAGTGCCTTTAAGAAATGCATAGGGAACTCCGTCAGGAGTACAAGAGTTTCGAAGGGGAAGACTTCTAAGCATAACTGTAACGGCTGAGAAGTCTAAATAATCAATTCGTGCAGATGTCCTAGATGGGAAGGAATTACATGCAAATGGTGAGGGTATGGAGGAGGAGTAGGATAATTGGAAAGAATTAGCAAAGCAGATAGCCTTTTCGGAGTTGTCAGTCAAAGTGCGGCCAGAAACACGATCTTTAATTGCACTAATAGTAGGTTTTGCCTTGACGCGGCCGTTAACAAAGCTGAAGAATGAACGAATAGAACATGATGAGACGGCACGTTTCTCTTGGTCACGCTGATAAATACGTATAGCACGTCTAAGCCTAGATGAGGAACGGAGAAAAGGTTGCATGCCGTGGGCATGGGAGGATCGGTATAGCTTACGACATTTACGAAGGAGCCTGTTAATACGAGAAGGGTAACAACATTCTTAGGTTTAATTTTTATAAGGGGAACTGTAACAGCTATAATTTCATGAATGATTGACAAAAATGTGTTGTATAAAATATCGGGGTCAGTATAATCGGAGAAAACAAGATTCCAGTCAAACGAAGAGATGAGAGCGGAGGCATATTCAAAATTGGCCTTGCGATAATTGGGGATTACAAGAGGAGGAGCAGCGGAAGGCAGTGATCAAAGGAAGGGAGAGGTGGTTGAATATTACATTCCGCGATGAGACTAGGATCATTTGAGAACAAGAGATCTAGAATATTATCTTGGCGCGTAGGCGAGAGAACAAGCTGAGTAAGGCCGATGCTGGTGGCAAAGGAGAGCAGCTGGGAGGAGGGATGAAGGGGGGAGAGAGGCGAGCTAAGCGAATGAAGTTTCCAATTAATTTCGTGACAATTAAAGTCGCCGCAGAGAAGAAAGTGATTAGTACAATTTGCATAAATTGAGCCAACATGCTCCAAGCACTCAGAGAAAGACTCGTTAGAGCAGCTTGGACTGCGGTAGACTGAAACAATTGTAACGGATTTGGAGAGCCTGCCAGAAGCACAGACACAAACAGCGACAAGTTGGCAGTATGGAGAGAATGAACATGAAGAAACAAGAGATGAGAGAAGGCGGGCAGAGACTAGACAAGCCACCCCACCACCGGGACTAGGGGAAAGGCGATCTGAGCGAAAAACTTGGTATGTTCCATTCAAAGACAGAGAGGAGTCTTGCAGACGGTCAGGGGAGGCCCAAGTTTCAGACATAGCAAGTACATCAATAGGATGTGAAGATAACAAAAAGTGCAATATGTCAAGCTTAGAGACTACTGATCTGAAATTTGCATGATAGCAGTGGATAAGAGAGTTAGAAAGAGCAGGGCACGGATCAGGAAGTTTTGTCAATTTAGATTTTCTGTTTGCGATTTTAGAAGGGCTATCCCGGATTCCTAGACCTCAATTAGAAGGGGAGGAGGGAAACTGAGATTGGTTTGGCGGTGGCGGAGGGGTGCTCTTGTTGTCCAGCCGCTTGGCGCCGGTTGCCTCAACGTCCTCGTCTCCCATGTGCTCATCATCCTCGGCGAGTGGCTGGAGGCTACGCTTGCCCGGCCGGCGCGCGCCTGATGAGGCGAGCTTCATCAGCGCGTTCACGAGATTGCGACGCGGGAGCTGCACCCTCCTGGCCCTGCCGTGAGACGTCGGAGGGGGCACGCGGAGAGGGCCAGAGCCTGGAGTCAGAGATGGAGAGGACGCACCAGGCAGTTCTGAGGCAGTCTTGCGCCTGCGGTTCGAGTTGTGAAAAGTCCGGGAGGAAATCTGGCCATTAGACAGAGAGAGGCCACTGCCAGGAGCAGTGGCATTTTGAGAGAGATAAGAGGCAGAGAGAGAAGAGGCAGAAAGAGAAGAGGATGAGGCTTTCGCCTTGGAGAGATTGTTTTGAGACCGCTCAGTGAGGGGGCGCGGGTTACGCAATTCCACAACACGTTCATCGCGGACAACGTACTGGAGCATTCCAACCTCGGCATTGAGTCGGCCAGCCTCTTTGCGAGCAGCCGTTTCCTGCGCGAGCTGCTCGGGAGTGAGGTCTCGCCGCCAGTAAGCATGAGGATGAGCGGCGATCTCGGGGTGCTTCTTGGCCCGGGCAACGGCAAGGAACGACTCGCGGAGAGAGTTGGAGGGGAACTCGGCCTTGATAATGCGTGGGGCGCTCTTACCATGACGGTGTGTGGAGATTTCCCCTTTTTGCAGGGAGGAAGTCAGAAGAGCATCTTGAGAGATCTCAATGATCTCAGAGACTATCCTGATATCATTCTCATTAGTTGCAATCTCGTTCTCCTTCTCAGGAAAGCCCTTTAGCACCGCTCTCTTTGCCTTCTCCTCCAACATGTCCCTTCTCCCATAGAGGGCGGAAGAAACAGCTGCAGTAATCTGCTGGATTGAGGGAGGAGAGGTTCCGAGAACGGGCGGCAGGTGAGACATGGCAACGTGCGAATATAGAGGTTGAGAGTCAGACTGAGAATGAGAGACAGACTGAGAATGAGAGACGGGTAAAGAAGACAGAGATGACGTGTGAGAAGAGGAGAGAAGACGGTTGACTGTTTCAATTAGCGCCTTGTTGGAGGCCACCAATTCAGAGACATTCGAAGACAGAGATGAGATTGATTGAGACTGAGACTGAATGGCCGACTTGAGTTCATCGCAGAGAGATGAGAAGGCCTGAAGGAGAGCTTGGGATTCAGTCATGCTGGAAAGAGACAGAGCAGAGAGAGTGAGAAAAAAAAATGAAGACAAAACCTCTCACAAAGCCCTCTCACTAGAATACATGCAAGGAAAAGGAAAGAGATACGCAGTGAGACAAGAAAAGAGAGAAAGAGAGAGAAAGAGACACAGAGTGATAAGCTCAGAGTAAATGGAAGAGATGCGCTCTCTTCAGGCCACCCACGCAAATGGCTACTGAATTCGCGTTACCCCTCTGTTCCACGCAACAGATGCTTGGTTAAAAACGCCTGACAGTTGCCAGCGGATACAACACAAAACGATGCCGCAGGGCAGAATTTCTACACCGGAATGGGAGAAAGACTGTCACCTCACGCGCCGAACAGAATCGGTATCAGGGCGCCCAAGTCATGTGGAGGAAAACAAGAGGTGAACGGAAACAGCAAAGGAAGTCAGAAATTGACAACACACACAGACAGCAGGAGCGATCAACCTCTCCTGAGGCCAGCACGTGTGTATGTGGCCAGCACGTGTGTATGAAGCAACAGATGGACGAGGGGTGGTCAGCAGATCTGACCCTCCGACTGCATCCATACTCAGAGTTGTCGGGGGAGCGGTGGCCGAGAGAGGAGAGGATGAAGCTGAGGGAGAAGCCGAGAGGAGAGAAGCTGACTGCTCAGCCATGCCGTTCGAGTAACGAATGAGTAAGTTCAGCTAGTTTGAAATTCCTTCTGCTTCTTCCTTTTGTGTTCGCACTCTTTCACTGGCCACGCCCCCTCTGACCCGGTTTAAAAAGGAATACGGGCGTGATTGGCCATCTCTACAAGCCTGTACACATCTGGTTTCAGTTGCAGCTGACGAGAGAGAGAGAGACAGAGAGAGAGAGAGAGAGAGAGAGAGAGAGAGGGAGAGAAAGAGAATGAGAGTGGGAGTGAAAGAAACGGAGCAAGAGAGAGAGAGAGAGAGAGTAGGAGAGGGAGACGGAGCAAGAGAGAGAGAGAGAGAGAGAGAGAGAGAGAGAGAGAGAGAGAGAGAGAGAGAGAAAGTGAGCTATTGCGGATGAGTGTTTGCCGAACGACAGCAAGAGAGTGGCAGAGAGAAAGGAGAACAGTGGTGGACGGTTTGTGATAATTGTTTTAGCAGCTGAGCTCATGCCAGCGGAGAAAAGGACACTGAGGGTGAGAGAGAGAAATAGAGAAATATAGAAATGAGAGAATAGATGTCAGGCTAGTTGTAAGAAGGAGACAACTTTTTGAATTCTCCTCAAAAACGTACCGCTTTCGGAAATTACTTAATTAGACATGGCAAATGTCGTTCTTGCTGCTTCCCCCGCAGTCTTCTTTTCTCTGCTTCTTGTCCTCTGAGTTCTCTCTCTCTTTCTCTCTCTCTCTCTCTCTCTCTCTCTCTGTCTCCTTCTCCCTTGCTCACCCTCTCACTGTTGAATGTTTCTGGTCTATTCATTTGGACCGAACGGTCCACACTAAAACAATTTACAATGAAACAACTAATTTCAGGTTCCTTCAGGAAGAAAATGTTTTTTCCAGGTACATGCGTAATTCGCCTATCAGTGTGAACTAATGGAAGATCGTGCGGGAGAGAGAAAGAGCAAAGTTGATAAAGGGTATAAAAAAAAATATTTTCAATGAACTCAAATCTCAAATAAACATAATCTGATGAAAGTCTCTGTTTCACATATGCAGTGCCTCATAAACTTTTCTGTCGGCATTACCATGAGTAAAGCTTTCATCACTTTACTCCCATCGTCGTGTTGCTTTTCACCTCCCGGTATTTTTACACGTCTATCTTCCACCTTATATCATTTTCTCAACTTCTCCATATTTATTTTTCGACAAGGATATATATATTTTTAAAACGATATCACTGGAAGATTTATCAAAATCATTTTGTTTTTCCATGCTGTTCAATGTAAATCGGGTGAGAAAATGTGCAATGTTCATACATACATACTTGCATAGACTGGAAAAGAGGAAGGCTATTGAAGCTGAGAATTCACAGAAAGAGGAGAGCCACAGCATACAGCAATTAGAAGAATATTTATGCCGGAAATTTATTGTAACTTGATTCCATAAATCAGATTGTTATTGATAAGAAAATCTATCAGCCATCCGAGCGTTTGAATTGCTAGTGCTCACACTTTTGATCTCGAAAAAATTGTGCAGGTGAACGTATGAAGTACCAGAGGGGAGGCAATCATATGTATTTTTTATAGTATGTATATGTATATATGTATTTCATATGTATTTTTTCGTGTGAAGAGAGGGAGACAGAGCGAGAGAGAAAGATAGAAAGAGTGAGAGAGAGTGAGAAAGAGAGAGAGAGAGAGAGAGATTCCCTATCCAGTCTCTCTCTCTCTCGCTCTATCGCTCTCTTGCTTTCTTAACTTTCTTATTCTCTCTTCTGGCTTATTCGTTCTTTATTAAAAGAAGACATACCTTTTAATAAAATTGCTTAAGGATCCTGAAATGCATTTGTGTCATTCTGAGGGTGAGACTTCTGAGAGTTTCGATGACGAAGGGTCAAATGCAAAGCCTGGAAATACATAAAAGTGAGAGCTCGAGAGGGATTGAAGGAGAAGGAGAGAGAGAGAGAGAGAGAGAGAGAGTGTGTGTGTATGAGAGGAGAGAGGGGCGGAGAGGCAGATGATGCCGAGAAGCGAGATTATGAACGAAATCCTGAAACGCCAGTAGTAAGAATGATATTTTCTTATTATTCTGATAAGATATTAAGTAATTTTCCTATATTTTTGAATCCTGCCCTCTTTTGGTGTGAACCGAACATTAGATATGTAGGTGTGTATTTCTGCTTCTTTGTCTGAACTTTTATCTGTATTTCTCTTTTTTTCCTCACTCTCAATTTCTCTTTCTCTCTCTCTCTTTCTCTATTTCTCTATCGCTCCTTCTCTCCCCTTCTCTCTCAATCTCTCTGTAATCCTCTCTATCTTTCCCTAAAATGTTCACAGGCTTTCTTCTTCAGCAGAGCACGTGAATTCAACCACCACAGCAATTATCGCACCGTCCTCCCGAGCTCGTCTGTCTCTCTGCCACTCTCTCGCTCCACTTCGGCAAGGATGTTCTCTCTCTCTCTCGCGCTCTCTCTCGCTCTCTCTCGCCCTCTCTCGCTCTCTCTCTTGTTCTATTCCTCTCTCTCTCACTCTCTCTCTCTCTTCAGCTTCAATTTGAAAAGCTCATGGAGATGGCCAATCACGCCCGTAGGCCTTTTTAAACCGGGTCAGAGGGGGCGTGGCCAGTGAAAGTGTGCGAACACAAAAGGAAGAAGCAGAAGGAATTTCAAACTAGCTGAACTTACTCATTCGTTACTCGAACGGCATGGCTGAGCAGTCAGCTTCTCTCCTCTCGGCTTCTCCCTCAGCTTCATCCTCTCCTCTCTCGGTCACCGCTCCCCCGAAAACTCTGAGTATGGATACAGTCGGAGGGTCAGATCTGCTGACCCCTCGTCCGTCTCCCGCTTCAGACACGATGTCACTCTCATCTCCATCTTCTTCTCCTCACTCCTTCACACTCTCCTCTCCTGATTCCAAGGCAGGCACCTTCATCCATCTCTGTTTCACTATCTCTCTCTATATTACTCTCTCCCTCTCCATCTCTTTCACTATTTAGTCAATAAAAGAAAATTGATTTTGAAAAACAATTTTTCTGAATTCGCCGACTGTGGCTTTTTTTTTAAACGTTTTTTTTTTAAGAATTCAGCTTCTCTGCTCGCCTCCTCTGCTCGGAAGCGGCGGTTCGATGAGGAAGGCTGCCCGGCGGGGTTTCGCCCCACTCCGCTGCCGCTCCTGGCTCTCTCCACCTCCCTCACCACTATGGCCCTCTACCGTATCCAGTGCCGTACCCTCATCATCCCTTCGCGGCGAGACCCCCGTCTATGATGCCCTGCTGCGGGCCTGCTCCACCTAACATGATAGCACCAGCCGCGCCGCATCCGGCCAACCATGGATACTACAGTAAGCCGCAGATTTTATGCCGTACACTTAAAATCAGGCCATATTTCCCCACTCCTCTCTCTCTCTCTCTCTGTCTGTCTCTTTCTTTCCTTCTCTCTGATAAATTTTATATTTCTCTCTCCATCTCTTTCTATCTCTTTCTGTCTCCCCCCTCACCCTCTCTTCATCACTCTCTCTCTCTCTCTCTCTTTCTGTCTCGCCCCCCCTTCTCTCTCTCTCACACTCTCTCTCTCTCTCTTCCAGTGTACCCTCCTCCGATGCCATTCTACGGCCCTGGATAGTGGCCGTCTCCTCATCCGTTCGCCCACCAAGTTGGTCATCCTCGTCCCCACCACGCGAGCCAGCAACCGAGCCGGCCGTCGGCTGCATCCCCGCTGACCATTCCACCTTGCCACCCTCCAATGCAACAGTCCTGGCCTCCCTCTTTCGGCTACCATTCTGCCCATGCACCTGGCTATCTACGACAACAATAATCACATCCACAATTCCCGCCCCAACAACCTACTCTGGTACACCACCAGGCACTCGCATCTGCTCAGCACCAACCAGAACAGCCACATCTAATACACCACCTCATCAAGTCCAATCCTCAGGGAAACCAGCAGAGCCAGTCCCACGCGCCCAATCCGACTCAGACCAACACACAACACCAGGCCGAGTCCCAATCTCAGTCTAAGACTCAGACTCGCCCCCAGCAGCCCCTTCCACTCCCTGCTCAGCCCCCTCAGAAACAGGCCCAACCCCAACCCCAGTCACCCCATCCCCGTCAACCTCAAAGAGCATGCTCGTACCGCCTCACGTGCCTCTGTACGTCCAGCATGTAGTCGGGGTGGAGCGGCAAATGGAACACCAGGAACACTACGGTAATCAAGCACACTAGAATCGCTCTAGAAGTTATCACTCTACTATCCATTTAACTCTAATTGCAAGAATGAAGCAGAAGATTGAATGTATCTGATCTGTGAAGAATGCGTAATCTTCTCTGTGCTCACTCCAATTCTTTCAGACTCTGCCGCTTCTTCTTCTTCTGCCGAGCACTCGCACGAATCGGCCGCCGCTGCACCCGCCGAGCAGCCGCTACAGCAGCAGCCGCAACGCGTCGCGCCGCTTCCACCCATCGGCGAGCTGCTCAGTCGACGCATTCTGCCTGATTACGGTGCTTGAGAGAGAGGGAGAGGGAGAGCAAGCTGCAGAGAGAGAGAGAGAGAGAGCGAGAGAGAGAGAGGCAGAGAGAAAGAGAGAGAAAGTGAGAGTTAAATCTTAAAGAAAAATAGAATCCAAATAAATTTTCAGACTTCTCCCTCGGTTCCTGTCTCCAGCAGCAGCCTGCTCAGCAGCTTCAGCCAATGGACGAGCCGACGGGAGTATTCTGGCAGAGCGGGGCTTCCTCTTCTTCAGCTTCTGATCCCTCTTCTTCTGCTTTCCCTCTCCAACAGCCGCCCCCTCAGCAATCAATCTGGGCTAAGTGGGACACGGAGGAACCACGAAAGCAACTCGATGGTGACGCTGAGACGGTAGGTTCGAGAGATTGAGAAAGGTTGAGTGAGTAAAAGAAAGAAGGAGAGAGAGAACGAGTAGGAGTGTGAGAAAGAGATAAGGGGAGAGAGAGAGAGAGAAGAGAAGGACAGTAGCAGAGAGAGAGAGTGAGCAAGAGAGAGACAGACAAGGATAATAGTGAAATATGAAATAGCTACATAGTTATGTTTGATTTGCAGGCGATGGAGGACGCGCTGAGTGTGATCTGCAAGTTGTCGGCGCTGGACAGAGAAGAAGTTCAGCTGCAGCAGCCTCAACTTTGATCCCCTCGGCTATGATAAGAGAGCCTGGATTCTACGGATTTCAGCCGTCGAATTCCACTGTTGAGCAATTGATATTCAATTGATATCCGTTAAGTGTCTGTTTTTATCTATTATTTCCGCACTAATTTACAATCTAATTCAGTCCATATAATTATGTACATATGTACATACTAAAATACTTTAAAAATCCCAAAAAAAGTGAAAAATTTTAAAACTCTCAAAAAATGTGCATTTACTCCGCAATAACATGTAGTATTCGTGTATTTTATTGTTATTTGTTGGCTTTCATCGTGTATCCAACTTTGGTTTTCTCACATTATTATTATATATCTTTGGCAAATTTCCGATACGGCGTGCATGAGAATATTTTTAAAAGTACAATCCTTCCTTGATCGGTGTTAATCGCCGGTTCTTATCAAATCTTCTCATTGTAAGGAGTTACACCGGTTTTTCTCTACAACAATTTCCGGCCGTTATAAATTTTTTGTTGCAGCATCGCGGACATCTTTCTGAAGCACTTGTCATTCATTTTTAAATTATTTGTCTTTTTGATTCTGTGTTCTGAATAAAAGAAGTTGCTGCATCCGACGGCTAGCAATAACAAACACATATACGAAATTTCATGAAAACGGGAGAAACTAATGACAGAATCTTCATTTTTTTAAAATAATCCAATTAGTCGAATGAAGTGAACTGTAAAAATATGAAGAGCACATTGTATCCCCATGCATAACATATAGAAACAACCACAGTGTGTTCAGCAGAACTTCTCCCATTTAATCTTGATTTCTCTGACGACTGCGTTCTCTTCTTCTTCTATGCTCTCTCGTATCGCTTCTTCGATGTCAATGAAGGCGACCTCGGCGTGCAAACGGACCGTGTCGTCTGAAATAAAGAAAAATATGCTGGCTATATAATCAATTTAAAAAATAGAATTAAAACTATTCGTTTATTTGGAGAAAATCATTAATTTTAAATAAAATTTGAATTTAATCGAGTTCTCGAAATTCGACCAATTTCGAGATATTTTGGAGTCGACAGCAATATCACAACAAATCATAGAGCGGTGGAGAGAGAGTGAGAGTCAAAGAGCTGTCGAGACACGAAAACTCAATATTTTCAATCATTGTTTTATTTGTCACAGAATTAGTTAACTTGTACTCTTACTAGCAGTTCACATTGCGTCTTATTGATATACTTTAAAAATAATAAATATGTATATGGAACCGTGAATGGCGAAAGAAAGGCACTGTCATTCGTGAAGAGCAGGGCAGGCTCGGCACTCTTTTCTCGACGGGCAGAGCTCAAGGTGAAACATGAAGATGACAATGTATTCTAGTTGCACAGAGTTATTATAATGCTGCAGACCGTGGCAAAAAGCTAACCCGATTCAGATGATGGTCAACTCGCCCCTGCCGCTCTCAAGCCAAGGTCACTGCTTCTGGCCACGCACCCGGCGTCTTGATGGCGGCAAGCGAGGACACAACAACTACAATGAGGAATAGTCAGTGGAGAGAAGGAAGAGAGAGAGAAAGAGAGATAGAGAGAGAAAGAGAGAGATAGAGTGTGAGAGAGAGAGAAATGGAGATGTTCCTCCTTTGCAGGCATTTCAACGATGACGACTCTGTCATTTAGAACCTTTTCCGTTTGTGCTAGGCCTTTGTACTGTTGAATGAGTAGAATATCTTCATTGCGAGCCCATTCCTCTTCTTTTTTTACTCAACAAGCATTATTTTGTTTAACTCAGTCATATTCAAACTCAAGAATATAGTCTAAAATGTGTCAAACATCTATTAGTGAGTTTTTCTAATTGTGAGAAGAATGCTATGTGCGCGTGGGGCAAATCCCAAATACCCCCGGTATTTCATTTCAGTGATTGTCAGCTCGTTTATTAACAAGTATCTCTTAGTCAACTTTTATTTGAAGGTAGCTGAAAGATGAGCGGAGACGGCGGATCCTCTGTTGCTGTGAAGGAGACAGTCAAGACAGGTTTTCTTCCTGCTTTTTACTTAAAAAACTTACCAATGGTCCCGGAACAGGATTTTTTGTTTCGGTTTATTGCATGATTAGCAATTGGTCTAAAAAGACAACCTTTGGTTGTGCTTTGAGAATTTTTTTCTCGTTTAGCATAGGCGTTGATTCGTAAGAAATTGTAGCGACTTCTTCTCTCATTCCAGGTTCCATTGTCACCCTCGAGAAGACGGGAAAGATCGCACTCGCTGTTCGTTTAGTTACCTTTATCTTTTGTTCACGTTATTGACAACTGATTATGGAGTTTATTTCGAATTAATATTTGTCTTAAGGTTCTTATTCTTGTTTTTACATCAACTGTTATGTTTTGTATAATTTTATTAAATCAATTTCTAATTATAATTTCCGGAATACGTTTGTTTGCCATGTTTGTGCAGATTGTCAATGGTGAGCCCCACTATGCCATCTCTCCCAACACGCCGATTGGCGGGCTGCTGTGGAAGCTGATCGCTGTGAAGAGGCGTGCCCCGGCCGACCCTTCCCAAGAGGCCCTTCTCTTCTTCTTCTTGGTCTCCCATCCCTCAGAGCGCACCTCGAACTGGGCAGCAATCGCCAAGTTGACCCTCGTCTTGCAGGCGCCAGCCGGCACAGAACGGTTATTTAAGGCTTCTTTTCTATTCCCAGCTGTCCACTTTTTGTCCTTTTTTACCAGAAAAGTTGAACACTTTTATAAGCTATTTATACCCGCCCTAAAATTGGTTTTATTTTATTGGGTGTGACAAAAATACGGCTTATCAAGAACAGAACCTAACATAATTGTTTTTTATCTTCTTTTTTTCACTTTGACCCGACAGTTTACTCGAGGATTCAACTATTCTTTTGCAGTTTTATGTGTCGCGCTCTCTGATGTCTCCCCATTCTGAAGTTCTCTCGGCGATGCTGAAGGGCAACTTTCTCGAAGGCGAAGCGAAGGAGATCGTTCTTCACGACCCGGATGGCTTCGAGGCCTTCCTCAATGTTAGTTAGCATATCTTTTTTGTTGTTGTATATATTGACTTTCTGTAAGTACAATCGAATGGAATGCGTTAAATGCAAAAAAAAGTTACATCGTCGAGATTCGTTTTAGTAAACATTTGAGAGAATATAATTCTATTTGGATACACTATTCCAATACCGTACTCCAATTCCAATAATGTCCATTTTTAATTCATGATAAAAGAAAGGCTGTGATTTTAAAAGATTACGTATAAATAATGATGGATATTATGAAAACATATTTCGCCTACCTATGCTGTTTCTTCTCCTAAAGTTCAAACCATGATTAGCCTATTTAATTTTTAGATTCTCTCTCTCGTCACGGGAGTAAAGGCGGAAGACACTTAGAAGGTGCTCGCGGTGGCCGGTCGCTTCTGTGTCGACCACATCATTGCAAGGTTAGTTTTGCGCTCTTCCCACATGTCCACTCTATATCTTTCTATTTATCTCCTTTTCTCGTTTAAGAGAGCCTCTCTGTAAGGATCAAGCAGCCCTCCATGGGGGCCTGCCCCGGGGTAAAAATTTTTGATTTGGCTATCCAAATTTTAATCAGGGGTACCTATGCCCACTATGAAGAAAATTAGAAGGTCAATTTTGTTATAAAATTTTTTTCCTTGCCTGGGCATGCAAAAGTAAGGGAAAAGTTTAAGTGCACATAACTTTCTTTAACATCAATATCTTTCAATTTTCTTTTTTTTAACGGAATCAACGTTGGATTCTGAACAAAATCTGCCAAGAAGTCTTTCAGTCAACTATTTTTTCACATCGAAAAATTACTTTTAATATTTGAATTTGACGGTTAAGTACCTTATACTCATTTGTGTGTGGGTGTTATATCTCAAAATGTAGAGCATTAAAAACTGTATAACATATATTTTTTCGCTCCGTGTGCACTACCCCTTAGGGGTGAAAAATAGGCTCAAATATGGGTACCTCGGATATGTAGGATTCAAGGAATGCGTGAAAAAAAGTTAAATTCTTGTTGTAACATAAAATGAACCATTTCATTCGATTCAGCACGTGCTTCTTTTCAAAAAAGCTCCATATCAAAATTTCATAAAATTATCATGTTCCATGAAAAAAACGCATTTTTCGATTTTTCAGCCATTGTCAGAAAATGACCTAAAACTATTCGAATCGCTGTATTTTCAATGTTTTCAGTGAGAACAGAATGCGGATAGTACTATTCAGTACGCGACAAAATTCTCTACAACATACATCCATTTCATCTAGATAGGGCGTCCCTACCAATGACAGTATCGATTTTCCTAAGGCGGTCGCGTCAAAACTAACAGATCCGCATTTTCCAACTTTTCGTGCAATCTTAATGTTTCTTACTCATCCAATACATCATTCTGCTCCACGAAGCACACCAAGGTCAGAATCGATATTAGTTTTGCAGATTTCCCGTGGTAAAAGCCCGCAAAATGGTTTGCACGCGCGCGGATTCGAACCTGCGACCCATGACATTCGACGTGCACAACCTATGGGCCAAAATGACATAAAAAATTCATTTCGGGAAAATGCCAAAACCAATCTTAAAAGTTGACCTATCAACCAATAGCTATTTTTTCGCTCTATCGAAATAAATATATCCGCCAAACAGTGTAAATTGACGGTAAGGTCAAGTAAGTGGCCAAAATATTCGAACCGAAAAAAGTAAATCAAAAAAGCTATGCATCATAACGTGATGTATGGGAAAGTTGTTCGTCTGAGGGAAAGCTATAGAATGGCATATAACATGTGGGTATTAGTTCAATCCGCGAGCAATAACAGCCGCGGTAATGTATCACCAACAAATTTACTTTTCAAAGGACTTCGGTGCACGTTTTCGGTACTCTTACTAATAGAGACATTCTTTATCAGTCACTATTATCTATTCGGCTGGAGTACCGAAAACGTGCACCGAAGTCCTTTGAAAAGTAAATTTGTTGGTGATACATTACCGCGGCTGTTATTGCTCGCGGATTGAACTAATACCCACATGTTATATGCCATTCTATAGCTTTCCCTCAGACGAACAACTTTCCCATACATCACGTTATGATGCATAGCTTTTTTGATTTACTTTTTTCGGTTCGAATATTTTGGCCACTTACTTGACCTTACCGTCAATTTACACTGTTTGGCGGATATATTTATTTCGATAGAGCGAAAAAATAGCTATTGGTTGATAGGTCAACTTTTAAGATTGGTTTTGGCATTTTCCAGAAATGAATTTTTTATGTCATTTTGGCCCATAGGTTGTGCACGTCGAATGTCATGGGTCGCAGGTTCGAATCCGCGCGCGTGCAAACCATTTTGCGGGCTTTTACCACGGGACATCTGTAAAACAAACATCGGTTCTGACCTTTGTGTGCTTCGTGGAGCAGAATGATGCATTGGATGAGTAAGAAACATTAAGATTGCACGAAAAGTTGGAAAATGCGGATCTGTTAGTTTTGACGCGACCGCCTTAGGAAAATCGATACTGTCATTGGTAGGGACGCCCTATCTAGATGAAATGGATGTATGTTGTAGAGAATTTTGTTGCGTACTGAATAGTACTATCCGCATTCTGTTCTCACTGAAAACATTGAAAATACAGCGATTCGAATAGTTTTAGGTCATTTTCTGACAATGGCTAAAAAATCGAAAAATGCGTTTTTTCATGGAAGATGATAATTTTATGAAATTTTGATATGGAGCTTTTTTGAAAAGAAGCACGTGCTGAATCGAATGAAATGGTTCATTTTATGTTACAACAAGAATTTAACTTCTTTTCACGCATTCCGTGAATCCTACATATCCGAGGTACCCATAATTGAGCCTATTTTCCACCCCTTAGGGGTAGTGCACACGAAGCGAAAATAATATATGTTATACAGTTTTTAATGCTCTACATTTTGAGATATAACAAGTAATTTTTCGATGTGAAAAAAATAATTGACTGAAAGACATCTGGGTTGATTTTGTTCAGAATCCAACGTTGATTCCGTTAAAAAAAAGAAAATTGAAAAATATTGAGTTTGAAGCGATTCAGAAATTATCCATACTTTTACCTGTTCACGGAAAAATATTTTTTGAAAAAAAATTTTTCCGATTTAATATTGTTACTGGGGCCCAGTGCCATGCCCGACTATGTTTTCACATTCGAAATCCAACGTCTGGATCATATATATATATATATATATATATATATATATATATATATATATATATATATATATATATATATATGTATATATATATATATATATATATATATATATTATAATACGTATAATATAGATGTGCTTCGAGCTTGATGTCTGAGCCATCCGCACTGCCCATGCAGAAGCGCCTCCTCATCGCCGACCGGCACAATCTTCCTGAATTCTTCGACCTCCTCGAGCCAGCAATGGCGAGGTAAAACAAGCATATTGAACACTAACGGACTGATGGCATTGATTGATATGTATTATTTTTCTTTAAATAAGAATATGATTAAAATTCTTTAACAGTATTTATCAACAATATTTAGCAATATTTACTATGCCTTCTTTAGCTAGCTTTATTTCTCAATGCTTATTGTTAGAACCTGATGGCACTCGTGAAGACCGAGAACGGCGCGAAGTTGTCGGAGCGCGCCAGCTGCTGCATCCTGCGAAAGATGGCTGAGGTCAGATCATTTTAAAGGAAGTATCCGGGGAATAATTAATCTATTTTTTATTCTATGTGGATAAGTTCATCTTGGTGTAAAACATATATCTCGAAAGTTTGATCGATATTCTTCCATTACATTCTGAGCAATAGTAAGGTGAATACTGGCGTTTAGAGAATTAGTTACGGTTGGTCATAGCCGCCCTCCTATTTCGCATGCCCTCTCGACCGAGCGACAGTCAACTTTATGAGCACGCGTATTCAAACTGGTTCTCTTGCGCTACTGTATAATTATTCGCCGGATACTTCCTTTAACTGCTCGTTTCTTCACTAAAATCCAAATTAACAAAAAAAACATTAAATCCCAGCCAAGCGTAATAGAAATCTGTTAATTTTTGCAACCATTCGACAGAACAGCAAAAAAAAAGCCATTTACGTTTATTAAAAGTGTGTGGGCAGGTTGGCGCAGTGGTTTTGTGCGCTAATCGACCACATGGGATCGCGTGTTCGATCCCCGCCGTTACAATATAAGACATCCGTTGCAGATGAGCAACGCTGGATGGGTCTGGGAGAACCGCCGCAAGCGAAGGCATTCTTCCGAAGACGTGATTCCCCCTCCCCCTCCCCCCGGCCGGCGCCCTCGATAGAATTGCTATTCATAGACCTTATGGCTATCCTTCTCCCTTCCACTAACCTTATTTTTCTTCCTGTATTATCTAATTTTGCGATTTTGAGCTCGCTTTTCTTCGTTGTATCGATTTTTATGAAAAATGAGCGGTGAATTGAGTTATCGATTTTTAATGATTGAGATGATGAATGATGAATGAGCGGATAAATAGTTCATGTTGGAAAAAGTAGAGCGAAATTACGTTCTTTATATTTGCATGAGAATATCTGCAATCATGCCACAAGTGAAATGGATGGAACACTGGCGAAGAAGAGGGGGAAAGACGAGGGGGAGGGAGGAAGAGATTGAGAGAGAGAAAGAGAGAAGAAGGGCTGACCTGAGAAAATAAGTATAGAGAATAGAAAGCATGGAGAGGGCAAGCGAGAGCGAGATGTAGAAAGAGAAATAGACAAGGACGATGCTTGCAATTAGACCCGTTGGTGACAGATTGCTTATCTCTCTCATTCCAATGTCGCCTCATTAGCATACGTTTAGGCGAGTTCATGTCACAGTGCTGAATCAACAAGAGAAAGAGGGGAAGGATAGAGAGAGAGACAGATAAAGATAAAGATGGAGAAAAAGAGAAAGGGAAAGAGAGGAAGAGAAACAGAGAATTAGAGGCAACGAGCAAGGCAGAGATAAGAACGCAAAAGAAGAGTTAAAGGGTCATGAAAGAGATATATGCATGCATTTGTAAGATTGAGGTAGAGAATGAGAGAGAGTGGGAGAAATGAGAGAGAGAGAAGGGGAGAGCATGAGCAAGGGAGAGAGAGAGAGAGGAAGAGAATGATTGAGAAAGAGAGAACGGTGGGAGAATAAGATAGTCAAAGAGAGAGAATGAGAGAGAGGAAAGATTTGCCGACAGTGGACGAAGGAGAAATCAAATGAAGGAAGAGATAAGACGCATAACAATAATTTATCTGCTTACAAAAAAGAGAGATGTGAGTGTATGAAACTTCTGTAGAGCGCATTAAGAAGGCAGAGAAAGAGAATTCCTTCCTTCAACTCTCTCGGTCCACCATGTCAGTTGGTAGACTTATTGTTTGGGAGAATCTCCATTCTGGCCCCACGGAAAGAATGGAGAATAATGAGAATGTTGGTTTGAAATTGTTTTTTTTTTGGAGAGTTTTCGTCGCCTAAACCCGAGAAGTAGATGAACTTTGGCGAACTTTCGATGGACTTTGCAATTCATCCGCCACCATCAAACAATGGCATTCTTGCACCACCGCCAGCCGAGATGGCTCGTCTGTGGACTCCTTCGAGTATGTATTTCTATTTCATGTTGAGAGAGAGAGAGAGGGTAAGAGAGAGAGAGAGAGAGAAAGCAAGAGAGAGAAAGAGAGACAGAGAGAGAGAGACAGAGAGGGAGACAGAGAGAGAGAGAGAGAGAAAGAGAGACAGAGAGAGAAAGAGAGAGAGACAGAGAGAAAGAGAGTAAGAGAGGGAGAGAGATAATGAGTTAGAGCGAGAGACAATAAAGTTGGAAGGATAGTAAGATTGATAGAAATAAGAATATAATTATGAAGGTGTCCTATCCATTGCTCCTCACCACGACGTCATGCCCTACATGTCTCATCACCATCCGCACATTCAACTCGCGTATCATCCGTGGACGGAGTACTCAATGGTGCTTTCTTTTCTATTTATTTATTTATTTTTTCCTTTTATTTTTCTTCTTATTATCATTATTTGTTTTATGATTTGCAAAAGTAAGTGCATCTATTTCCTTGATTTACTCCTGCATATAAGAGAAAATCAATTTAAATTCTCGTCGTCATTATCAGGAGCCGTTCCCGGAGATTAGCTGCTTACGTCGCCTCAACGATGTTCTCCAGACGCCCGGTGGTGGCGGAGCCGTCGGGGGAGCGACCGCGTACTGCGGAACAGGTGGGCGAAAGTGGTGAAGAAGAAATGTATAATACATAGTTTATTGACAAATTACAAATTGAAATGAAATAAACGTGCAAGAAAAAACAACAGTTGCCTTCAATCATGCATTGGAGGAAATAATTAAGAGTAGATAGTTGAATGCGCTTCTTTGCAGATGTCGGCTCGCCTTTCCATCATGGCTACCCAACACTCCCGCCGACTTCGTCAATTCTGCCGCAGCGCCCCGAATACGGCTGGGACATACCGTACTCATTTGGTGCTCGTGTTACGGTGTAAAGTAATATAAAAAGAGAACCAATTAATTAATAAGTTAATCAGTAAATAAGAGTATAATAGAACAAAGTGAATATCTTCATTCCAAAAGGAAATCACACATCATCCACCGCATCGACTGGCGGCAGCTCGCACTCTCAGCCACCGTCTTCCTCGTCTTCCGCTTCAGCCGCGCCGGCTCTGACTTGGAACGACGCGTGCAGGCTGAGGAGATGGCGCGAAGACGACGAGCTTACGGAGAACATCCTTGACGACGTGACAATGACTTTCACTTTCTTTTTATTTTCAACAGACATTTCGCAAATGAAAAAAAGATAATGTCTAATTATTTATTAGATTATGGTTACAACCCTTTTCTGTAAATGACATGAAACAAACACAAAAGAGTTCCTATCTCGTTAGAGCATCGCGAAACTCAGCGTTATTAATTTTTCAATTTTCCTGACAATTGTATTCGCGTCTCTCTTTATCAAGTGCCTCAGGCAAAAAGGCGCGAATTCAAACGTGAGTTTTTGGCTCCTTTAAGGTAGCCCTGAATCGGCTGCTGCTGTGGACGCGGCCGAGGCAGTGAGTGGAGAAAGAGTGAGAACGCCAGCCGCTGCTGAACCTGCCGAAGTCAAGGAGACGAAGAAGATGCTGGAGAAAGAAGCAAGCAGAGACACCGTCATTCAGTACAGCGGAGTCAAGAGAGAGCAGACAATGGAGAAAGAGAAGATGAAGGAGGAACCAACGTCGACTCGCTATCGGAAGAGTAAGTCTAATAGCAGACATGGCTAAATGTACATTCATATGTACATATGTATGCGCTATAATTTCTAAATGCCGCTGGTAGTTACTACATATCTTTTTTAAAAGACGATTTTATACAAGGCGCCAGTCGCGCAGCGAAACGGAAGTGTACGACAGATTCAACGAAAGGAACCAAACAATCACCCAAGCACGGCAGGTTCAATGTAAGTCGGGATGTTGTATATTGTAAACGAAAAAAAAAACAATAAGTGGATGATGCTGACAATGAGCAAACGGCAGAGAAATAGGACTCGGAGAGATGTTGAAAAAAAGGGAAAGAGGAGTCCATATAAAAGAAAGCAAACGATTTAAAATATACTTAAAGATCAATTTTAAGCTTATCTTATCGTATTAAGTGAAGCATGATGTTATGGAAAGATAAAGATAAAAAATATACTTGATCATCTAGAAGCCACCGACGCCTTCGAGGCAAATCTTAAAAGAGAAATCCAGAGCAAAATCGACTACTTCTTCAGCAACAGTGCGTGTTATTATAATGGTTTTGAAGTATTTAAAACTTTTCTTTTTGTTTACAGCGTACATAAATTTTATTTATTTTAGCACCTTTACATTACCACATTCTACTCATTTCCTTAGACCTCGAAAAACGCCGGAAGATCAACCAGACAACCTGAACTTATCGAGTCAGCCGAAGACTTCTCAGATATTTTCAATGTTGGTGGGCTTCTCATTTTGGTGTTGAACTTATCATAGACTAAAATTATTTTGAAAGGAACCATAGCAATCAGGGTAAAGTAGTAGTTTATTTAAAATTTTAATAAAAAATCAAAGTGCACTACTTTTAATACTGAAATTAAATTAACTTTTTATACCGAATCCTTATTTTTATAGAATGATAATGAACCAGTCGAATTTGACGGCGATCCCGAGAGCGTTGAGGACATCCACAGTGTAAGTAGCTGAATTTTTTCGATCTCTTTCTTCAATCTGGTAGAAAAAAAACAACCTTCTAATTGTAAGTATTAGCTAGTTCACTATCATTATGAGCTTGTTTCTTATTGTATCTTCATGCGTATCTTTTATCTAAACAAAACGGTCCATTTTGCTCAATCTTACAGTATCTCAACTCGGGCCGAAACCTCGTAATCGATGCCGCTTTCTGCGACATTCTCTTCGATTCAATGTAAACATATGTACATATATTTATGGAAATATTAATCAACTAATACATCAACAAAGCACAGATTATTCATCGTACGTAGATAACTTTAAATGATTCAAAACTCTTTAATCTTGTTAAGCGAATTTAATATACGCTGCATGAAATATTTTATTTAAAAAAAAAACTATTCTTCTAAAGATTATTTGCATAAAATTAATTGTAATCTTAAAATAGAAGCCGAATTTATTTTGAGATAAATCATTAAAGGAATGCAGCTTTCTCAGCGGAGGCATGTTCATTAACCTCAAATTATATACATATGTACATACATACATACATACATATATGTATGTATATGCACTCATTTGAGTGATTGCTGACAAGCTTACAGGAAGAAGTATGCAAATTAGCATGGAGAAACGACTTACAATGAATCTGAAAATGAGAGAGATAAATGGAGGGCAGCATGTGCAGAAACAGCGGGGGACAGTAGGATAGGAGAGAGAGGGAGAGAGAGAGAGAGAGAGAGAGAGAGAGAGAGAGTAATCAGCGAGTATAAAGAGGAAGGAGAAAGCTCATTGTCAGGGCTAGGAAGGGAAGAGAGCGTGAGATAAATATGGTGAGGATATTGTGGGAAAGAGAGCTAGACAGACAGACAGAGACACAGAGAGACGGAGAGCGACACAGAAAGAGAGAGAGAGAGAGAGAGAGAGAGGGAGAGAGAGAGGGGGGAGAGAGATGGAGAGAGAGGGAATACAAAGAGAGAGAGAATGGGAGAAAATATCCAGAAAAAAATGGAAAGGGTGAAAGGCAAAGAGAACGCGAATGATGTAATCGTGGAGATGTGGATATAGGAGAAAGGGAGATATGATAGTGTTAGAGGATGCGAGAAAGAGAGAGAGAAGAATGAGAGAGGGAAATAGTGAAAGAATGTAGAGAGAGCAAGAGAAAGAAAGAGAGAGAGATAGAAAAAAAAGCTAGGAAGGGGAGATAGAGAGAAAGAAAGAAAGAAAGAGAGATAGAGAGAGGGAGAAAAGGAAAAGAGAGAGAGAGAGAGAGAGAGAGAGAGAGAAAGAGGGACAATGATATGCCGAGGTCACAGCGTGACAGTGAATATTCGAGTCCGCTAGTGCATGAGCGCGTGCAATCTATGACGCCGAGCATTCAAAAGTAGCTTGGAGCGAAGCCAACTCACCCTTTCCCTTGCATTTACGGCAACTCTGCACGTTCTTCTTTAAGAGTCTTTTTAAGGTTACACATAGAATTTCACATAGTTTATATTAGTTTACCTGTTTTTGTATCGAGAACAAGTGGCTTTTCGCTTTCGTTCGCAATGCCATAGTTAAGTACTATTCAGTTACTCCTGCCCCAGTCAAAAAATTTTTTCAAAAAATTTTTTTTCCTTCCAAATTCACTCCATGGGGGGTTTATTAGCACGTAAAACACATATACAACAACCGTTTTGCAGAATTCCGTCAAAAATCAAAAGTTATTACCACTTATCGTCAAAAGTAGTTTTCACTCCAAACAGCTTGTAAATCTCGACCGAGGGTTTATTGATGCAGGGAACACGAATATAACGTTGATATCGCGTTATTCTGTCATTTTAACGAGATAGAGGAGCCCAGAAGGCTCAGCCTTTGTCTTTTGCTGACTGTGTGAAACATCGTGGCTTGGCAATACCTCAACCATCGCCAAATACAAAACGAGCTGCTCGGAATATCCCTCAATGACCTATACGCGAAGGCAAATATGTTACGGAATAAAGCAAAATGATGGTTGTATTTGTGTTGCTCGTGCTAATAAACCCCCCTGGAGTGAATTTGGGAGAAAAATTTTTTTGAAAAAAAAAAAAAAACTGGGGCAGGAGTAACTGAATAGTACCCACAGTTACTGCAATTCCATCCTTTTTCTGACTTGTGTTTTTCTTAAAGTTTATCGTCTAGCGTTTTTGCTTATTATTCGTTAAATTACTGCTGTTTTTCGAGCAAAGTTCACCAATGCAAACTAAAACTATCGTGAAGAAAAACCAGCGTTCTTTGTTTCTTGATTTATTTCATATTCCTCGAATTAACAAGACCATTGTAACTTTGTGATCTTTGTGACGCGCTAATACTTTATCGTCATTCTTCATAACGTAATTTACTATAAATAAGTTGCGTGATTGGTTTCTTTTCTCATGAAACCTTTATAACACCTTATTTATTTTCAGTGTCGGAGACCGCGGGAGGCGGTGGAACGGGGATTTAATCCTTCGCTTTTTTTTTTAAATCCTTAACTCTCCCGCCAATGTCCGCCTCGGCATCGTCGTCCTCTAGTTCCTCCTCAGTGCCCATGGACCAGTACCACACGCCGTCGCAGCAGACGCCACGCGTCCGAAGGCCGCGCCTCAGTGAAGCTCCCGGCTCGTCGCCCATCGTAAGCTCATTTTTGCAAGCCCGAAAACGTCAGAATCCGGATTTGGGTTTTTTTCACCAATGTCCAAAACAATGTTTGGAGCATTGTGTGTGCAAGGATTGTCTTCTTACTAGACTACCTTCTTTCTGTGGAGCATGGAAACGAATTTTGTTGTGAAAAATATGTGTATTTCATAATTCGGATATCAAAATGAGTGGCAGGCCTTCTGCTTGCCTTCCGAAATTCGGAAGCATGAAAGTGTTGGAACTCGTGTTATCCGGAATGCCAACTCATACAATTGGCACCCAACTCGTGTGCATTCCGTAATTATGAATGGAACTTGCTATGTATTTATATTTATAGCTCAATGTACTTTTTTTTCTTGATTAATCTAAGAGTAAAAGTGTTAAGTATGACTTAAAAAAGAAGATGTCCACTTGAGATAATCAACCTCGACATGTGCGAGGACGAGCTACGCAAGGAAATTGCGAGGCAAGAGGCGATCATTCGGGAACAGTCAAAGATTATCCAGGTTCAAACAATTATTCTCATTTTTATTTATTTATTTTTAAAGTTTGATAAAATGATAATCTTTAAATAAAATCTAAAAGTTAAAACCTCCCTTTCTCTTTCTTACTATTGCTTTCATGGGCAACAGAGTGAGCGCTCTATTATTTTGTGTTCAAAAACTTTCACCAGTGCCCACTAGAAACATGCCTTAATGTTGTGCTCATTGCTCTTTCAAAAAGTGGTTTCTCATTGTCAGTCATAGTTGTTTTGCTGCATAAAAAGCTATTCTGTTCTAAGTGTTCTTTGATTTTTGATGAATGAGGTTATCTTTGAAACAGTGAGGTTATAACTAGGTTATTGCTAGTGAGACAAAAAGCTATTTGTTTTTGCTCTAGTGTGATGATGTGTTATTGTGATCTAATTTAATTTTGAGCTGGAGTTTTATTTTTGTTCTTTTTTAAAATTCCTTTTTTTCTCCCACTTTCTATTTCATCATAATTTGCAATTTTCTCATCATTTCTGTTCAGGACCTGAAGGATGGCATGGAAGCGCGCATGAGTGAGAGCGTCCTCATCGAAACGAGCAACAAGATCACCGAACAGGTTCGAGGAGGGAGGAGGGAATGATTGTGAGAAAGAAGTTTAGATACAGTACTCATTGAAGAGAGATACCGTACTCTCTAGTCTTATGCTACAGTAACCCAGCAATCTATTGCTTTATTCCTCATGATACCGTGGATATTTAACGCCAGTAAAATTATTAAGATAGTAAAAATAAGCCGAAAATTGCGGAATATTTCGAGACTTCTTTTGAAAACGAATTCTTTTGGCTCTGCAGCTTTTTTTATTAGGGTGAATGATAAATGGGTATGAAATAGTAATAAAAATACAATACTAGTATTTATTGGAAGAAAATACAACCAACGTTGATAATGAATGATGTAAATATTGGGGAAAAAAAAGAGAAAAAAATTAATACTAATATCTCACCAGGTGCACCGCGTCCACGAGCACGACCTCGCCCTCGTTGAGACGGAACTCGCTTCTGCCAGAGAGCAACTCGAGGAAGCTCGCAACAGACTTGGCGTGGAAACGGCGACGAGGTAGAAGGGGAAGGATGGCATTCAAAGAGCCCAAAATTCATTTTTGAATTCGCGCCCTTTTTGTCTAACACAAGGCCAAGCGTTTTATAGAGATATAACCATAAAAATTGAAGTCGATTATGATTCAATTTTGTGCTCCTTTAAGTGGAAGGAAAAATTGTTTGCCTCAGAAATTCCCACAGATTTACAGGAATTAGTGTTGAGTAATCTGATTATTATTAGGTAAAAAATAGCGCATTCAGAAATGCTCATAAAATATTTTTGGTGGTTAAGATACTAGTTGGTTAGAGAATGATTACATGCTTCTCCGGTCGAAGCAAAAACTGTTCGATAAGGATTTCATAGAAAATATTAATGAGTAAACTCTAACTATTTATTTAATTTAAGGCATATGAATGAAGCGTATGAATAAAAGTAAGAATGCAAAACGATAGGAATGAAAATAAATTCCTGACGCAGGAGAGTACTCGAACGAGAAGTGGATTCGCTCAAGAGACAACTCGCAGATCGCGACGAGACCATAGCGAGTCTACAGAAATGTACGTTACGGTAGCCAGGCAATTTTTTGAAATGATGGGGGTATTAGTACTAAAAACAGCTGTATATAAATCCAGTTACATTCAGAAGAAACTAGAGCAATTTTATTTAATATCAGCAAAATAATTTGTGAATTTATAGAATGATATCAATATTAGTAATAAAAGAAGCTAATTATATAAATCCCGTTACATTTAATAAAAATGGCGGGAAAGAAGCTAATTTTGTTTAATAATAATAATAATAATTTTTCTCTTAGCCAAATCCCGCCTGGAACGGCGTACGCTCGAGTGGGACGGCCGCGACGCGGCAGCTCGCATTGAATTGGACGCGTCGCGGATAGCCACGCAGAGCGAGCTCGCGTCTCTCAAGGAGCAGACGAGAAAAGTGAGAGGGGAGGGAAGGCTTGGTGAAAATAATGATACGACTACGTACGGTGTATTTTAGATAGAAAAAAATTGCTCTCATTTTTATTTATTTAAGTTATCATGTGGGAGAAGGAAAGATATATGAAATATAACAGATAGCGGTGCAATATCTATAAATGTCTTGATATGAAGAATAATTATCTCAATGTTTTTTTTTAAATTATATATTTACTATAAGAGTACGGTATTTTCTTTCACTTTATAGAGAAAAAGAACATTGAAATTACGGTGGTCGTTTACTTAAAAAAGAGAGAATTAATTTCCCTCTCTTGAGCTTCGCGATGCACTCGCAGAACAGCAGAAGAAGAGCGCAGAGGCAGAGAAGAAGATGAAGCAGATGAGAGAGCAGATCGAAGAGAGAGAAAGAGGACTGCAGATGGAGAGGATCCAAACGGCAGAGGTGAGAGAGAGAGAGAGTTGAGACGAGGGAGAGAAAGAGACAAGGGGAGAGAATGAAAGTAAGACAAAAAGATGAAGAGCGCAGAGAATCATAGCGTCCCGGGCATAGCTAACTTATATCTTGGGATTCCTTTGAAAATTCCGTAATCTTTCTCCCCCTCTCTCTCTTCTATCTTGCACTCTCTTCTATCGCTCTCTGTCTTCTCTCTCTCTCTCTTCTGTCTTTCACTCTCTTCTATTGCTCTCTGTCTTCTCTCTCTCTCTCTCTCTCTCTTCTGTCTTACACTCTCTTCTATTGCTCTCTGTCTTCTCTCTCTTCTGTCTTTCACTCTCTTCTATCGCTCTCTGTCTTCTCTCTGTCTTCTCTCTCCTTCCTTCTCTCTTTCCCTCTCTCTCCGTCCCTTCCAGACCTCCACTTCCGAGCCCATCATATCGTCCCCTGAGAAGACACCCCGCGCCATCATCCGAAGTGTCTCCAATGTCGCCATCAACATTGTCCAGCACCGCCACGGCCATCCGCGATCGGTGCGCGACTTTCCAGAAGCCCCGCCAACTTTCTATCGTATTGCGCGCGTCTTGCTTCAAAATAATTTTTTTCTTGCGCTGCATTTTAAAATGTCATAACAATTCGAATTATGAATGATATCCATCTCGCTGGCTTTCGATTTGAGCTAACACCAATGCCTACCTGCGATTTGAGCCGCCTTAGCCGTTCGCTTGTGACTTCCTTTAAATTAAATTAATTTATAAATATGCTATTTTAAACATAGCCGGATTCGAAGGATTCGAACTAAAGCTCGAAAGGCAGATTTTTTTAATCGCAAATAAAGACAAAACTATAAGGTTTGCAGATGTGACGAAGCATTTTGATGCATTGATGGGCGCTTGTAGTATACTTCTTATTTAACAAAAAAAAATTTCAGCTAGAAGAGACTTTCGAACGACTCGGCGCATTGACTGTCACGAATGCGTACCAGCAAAGAGAGAATGAGCAGTTACGAGAGACGATCGAGAGACTCAGCAAGGTCAGCCAGAACAATATTATTATGATTATTTAAGATATTTTTTATATTATTTATGGAAATATGAGAAGAAATGAAGTAGAGTTAAGGAGAGTGGGAATAAAGGTGACAGTTATCGATTAATACAACACTACTTATGTAAGCAATTAAACGGATTCTAATCTTGTCCTTTGGAGACGTAGACGAGTATGCAATTTTACGTTGGCATGGAGAGCAAGGCTGTTATCAGTCTCTGCTATCAGAAATTGGAATTGGGGGGGGGGTAGTAGTTTTGACGCCAAGTTTGAAATGCTCGATTGTACTTTGGATGGGCGTGAGAAAATTTGGAAGAGAGAGAGAGAGAGAGAGAGAGAGAGAGAGAGAGATAGGAGAGAAGGAGTAGAGAGGAAGCAGAGAGAGAGAGATAGAAGATAAAGAGAGGACAGAGAGAGAGAGAGAGAGAAGAGAGAGAGAGAGAGAGAGGAACCATACAGTGCTGAAGAGAACGCTTCCCTAATTTGGTGTCAGAGAATTTGTCCAGACTTTGTGGACTTGGCGCAACATTGTATTTTCTTTTTTAAAGCTAATTTATGTCTGCGGTATATTTATGTAATTGAATTGGGTAAGAAAAAAAGGAGGCTAATAAGCTGCTATATTGTCAAGGCGATTACAAGCAGTAGGGCATGGCAAAATAGAGTTAGAATTGTGAGAAACTAATGGAGAGGTAACTATAGAGAGAGAGAGAGAATGGGAGAAAGAGGTGAGAGAGATTGAGGGAGAAAGAGGTGAGAGAGAAAGAAAGATAGAAAAAGATGTGTGAATTGGCATGGCTTGTGAGAGTAGTTTACTACATCGAAAAAGAAAAGAAACTAGTCTCCACTTCTCCATTTATTTTCTATGGTTGTCAGCACTTATTTTTTAAACCATTATCTTGGATGGAGTAGCTTTTGCCCTATAGAGCGTCCTTTTGTCAAAGAGAGTATCCAGTGCTGATAAGATGTTGGCGGGAAATTTGAACTTAACTTGAATGCGGGCATCACAGTGTACAGCTTTTTAGTTTTTCTTTGTTCTTGCGGCAGCTTTCCTTCTGAAATTCTGTGCTCCTCTATCTAACCCTCACTCTCTTCCTCTCTCCCTTGCCTCATCTATCTCTCTATCTATCTCTATGTCTCTCTCTCTCTCTCTCTCTCTCTCTCTCTCTTTCTGCAGGAGCTCGCTGAGAAGGAGGAAGAATCGGAAAGCCGCCGCCTCGACCTCGAATCTCTGCACCATCGAATCGTGAAGACTGAAGGAGACGCGGACGCTGCTAATCGATACCTCGCTGAAGAGGCTGACAAGGTTGGAGAAAGGAGGTTGTATTTTAGAGTGCGGGATAGAGGCTTTATGATCCCATATGAAGAGGTACTCTTTTATATTCCCAGATCTAATCCAGAATCTACAACTAAATATTCATCAATAGTTTCAACACTTTTAGCTGTCAATTCGTAGATCTTCAATGTTGAAAATTTCGAAGAGGAATAAAAACTGTTTCAGTCTTGTGGCAATGACCAGCGGCTATATTCTATAGTTTATAATTATAACTGCTGTTTAGAAAGTTGCATGTTGCTTTTGCTTTAAGAAATTTGTTGCTATGAGCATTTAAAAAAAGATTAGATTAAAATCCTATTTTCTCTTGCTTCATTATTCTAATTACTCATTTTATTTCACTGCGGTGTCTAATTTAATTATTAATAATATTTATTTAAGGAATAAATCGAATAAATAATTCTACATTGTTCTAGGTGAAGAAGCAGAAGGCCGATTTGCGCTGCGAACTGATCTCACTGAGAAGAGAGCACGCGAGTCTGCAGGCGAAGCTCAATAAGGTCAGCGGTTGTGTTTCTTTAATTCCAATTATATATTTTTGGGGAGTCTTGTAAAAGTTTAAAGACAAGTTTGATGAATCTTTATCCATCATTGTTATTAATTGAAACCTAACGGGCTCCGCGGTGTCTTGGACGGAAAAGATGCGGCTATATTCATTTAGATTCAATGTTTTTTTTATATGATTAATAAATAAATGCATCTCTATTCTCTTGACTTTTAGTTGCTCTCATTCTGATATGAAATGGGAGTTTTGGTGCTTAATAATTTGGATAATTATTTGATGTACTATTATCTAGTTGTTATATGAAAACGCTGTTTTGTTTCTCTTCATACTTTAATGTTTATCTTGACATATTTTCAGTTGGAGAGTGAAGAGACTTCATCTGGAACAGCGCATCAGGCAGCCATGAACCGTCTTCGAAGCGAGAAGGAGAGAGAAGAAGAGGAGAGTTGGCGGCTGAGGACGCAGCTCGCAGAAGCACAAAAGAAGATCAACGAGCTGGAGGAGAAGGTCAGCGAGCTGTTCGGGAGCTAACTGGGGTCTCCAACACCACTTTTGGGTATCCTAGACCCCACTTTGGGATATCCTAGACCCCACTTTGGGATATCCTAGACCCCACTTGGGGTATCCTAGACCCCCCTTGGGGTATCCTAGACCCCACTTTAGGGTATCCTTGACCCCACTTTAGGGTGCCCTGGACCCACTTTAAGGTGTGCAATCTTAAATGCCCCCCTCCCCGCATTCTCAAGGATTGTCTTCTATTATAAAATAATATTTGAGTATAATAAAAAAATAGTACGTTAATTTAAAAAATATATATATTTTCTAGCTCTCGGAAGCGAGCGCAGATCGAGGACGCGTCGAAGTGGCGCGTGCGGGCCGAGCGGAAGCAGAAGAGAAGCTGGAGACAATGCGGAGAAGCTACAACCGACTCAAGGAGGCACTCCAGACACTCGACGATCAAGTCGAAGAGGCCATGGTAGGAGCATTTTGAATCTTCCCGCCAATTTAGGACATTTTTAAATTTGAATGAACAGCGAATGTTTGAGTTTCTCCTCCAGACAACTTGATGAGCAGAATTGAGTTGGCTCTTACAAATTTATTTCACAATTTTGATCGAAACAACGCAGAGCTTAGAGAATAGTACAAATAAAAATAGTTAAATTGATCAATAATTATTGCCTATATTAAGGATGATGTATTATGAACTTTGAAAACAGCTCAATTTTGTAGTTTAAAAATGTTAATTGTTCTATTGCAGAAAGTGAAGAACCGATTCGAAGCGAAATGGAGAGCGGCCGTTGAAGAAACGGCCAAGATGCGCGTGAAGATGGCGGAGATGAAGGAGCAGATGGAGAAGAAGAGGAACGAGTCGAGTGATGTCGTGGCTGATAGAGACAGGTTGGAGAGAGAGAGAGGGAGTGAGAGATGGAGTGCAGGGAAAGAGGAGAGAGAGAGAGAAGGAGGAGAGGGAGAGAGAAGGAGAGAGAGAGAGAGAGGGAAATAGAGAAAGGTAAGAGAGAGAGAGAGAGAGAAAGGAAATAGAGAAAGGAAAGAGAGAGAGAGAAAGGAAATAGAGAAAGGAAAGAGAGAGAGAGAAGGAAATAGAGAAGGGAAAGAAAGAGAGATAAAAGATATACTTACGCATTGTGTGCGCTTTTACTTACAATCAGTATTCGCCTTCTTACTTAAGGCTGAAGACCAAGCTCCACTTCTTAAGCGAGGAACTACGTGAAACGCACAAGGATTACAGGTAATGTTTTTTTTAAAATTATATATCCACCCCTGCCGTATTCTAGTAAGTTTTCTTATCGATAGCTAATATTTTGCTTCAGAATTTTCTAGTGCACTAACGAATGAACATTCTAAACAGATTATGTAAGTATTTCTGCTTGCCGCTAGTTTTTCCTCTCAAAGTAGCACTAGATAACATGAAATTGCAGAAAAAAATATATATTTTAAAATATATTATGTATATCTATTCTTTTTCATCCTTTTAATTCTTCTAATTCAGAGAAGAACTCGCGATGCTCGCTCGTCAGATAAGCGAGAAGAAGAAGGAAGAAGGCAACGAGAATGCCCTCCAGATACAGGTTTAGTTTATATGGTAATAGTTTTGTAATTCTTTTAAAAAAATCTTTTTGCTGTTGACGGTAAAGTAATATATTTCATAAATTAATAATCTAAATTACCGGTAATATAATATTTCTTCAAATATTTTATATTGACAGGTCGAGGAAATGAAGAACAAGAAGGCGCAGCTCGAGAGCGAGTTGAGGACAGCGAAGAGGCAGGCAGAGCAGAGTGCCGGCGAGGTCGCGAGTCTTACCAAGCAGGTCAATTTAGAAATATTTTGACGATTTGATTTTTTTATTAATTTACATTTTGGCGGGAGTTCGAATTTATATATTTTTTCGGGATTGCTCGGATTTCTTAGGATAAAATATTTTTCCCCAGGTTTCCTCCTCAGTTGAGAAAGAGCGCAAGCTCGAGGAGGAGAACACGAAGCAGCGACGAGGACTCATGGATGCTGTCACCAAGATCGAGCAGTACAAGGTAAGAGAGAAAATGGGGGAGGGAGAGGGAAAAGAGAGACAGACAATGGGGGGAGAAGAGAAGAGTAGAGAGAGGAGAGAAGGAGAGGGGGGGGGAAGAGAGACAGAATTAAGAGTCCTTTGTTTTAATCTCTAATTGTCGTTTCTATCTTTCACTGCCTCTCTCGCTCTCTCTCTCTCTCTCTCTCTCTCTCTCTCTAATTTTCTCTCTACCACTTTTTGCTCAACCCGGTTCACTTTGGAAGCCAATCCATCCATAACACTCAATCCTTCGATAAATAAGACATTAATTTCTTTATTTAATATAATTTATTTTTCTACCTAGACGGACGCCGAGATGGCGCGCGAGCTGAACCACACTCTGAGCGAGAGCCTCGCCAAGGCCGAGGAGAGATACAAGAGCCTTCAGGTGAAGGGTTCTTGCATTGCTTTTGGAAGTAAATAATATTGACTATTTAGCCAAATGCTACACACAGAGTCTGTGCAGCATTCTAGCTTCCAAATATGATAGAAATTGGAAAAGGAGGATAATGGCCTATATTTCTTTTATAAAATAAAATAATGTTTTACGTTTAATTGTAAAATAAATGTAATAAAAATAATAATTTAAAGCTAAAATTGAAGGTCGAGATGAGCGACCTCGAAGAGGTGCTCAAAGAGAAGGAGCGCCTTGTCTCGTATCTCCAATCCAGCCAGACTGCCGCGAAGCAACTGCCCAAGGTAGATCAGAGAGAGGAAGAGGAGGGAGAGGAGACAGAAGAGAGTGACCGAGAAGAGGAAGAAGAAGAAGAAATGATGAGAGGAGAGATGATCATGCACTTCTGAAGAGGGGGAGAGAGAGATTGATTATTAGTGCAGGAGGTAGGTGGAGTAGTGTTTTGAGAATTTTAGTTGTAGGAGTTTTTTTCTGTTCTTTCTCTCTCTTTTTCTTCTCTCTCTCTCTCTCCCTCTTTCTCTCCCGCTTGACAACGGCCCGACATGTTATCAAATTATTTTCTCACGGTTCATTGCCAATCAATATTGAGCCTTTTTTTCCAAAATCAAGCATTCTTGCCGACTATACCATTTTACCGCCTTTTTATCAATTTCCGCGCCATTTTTCTACTTTTTAAGTGGGTTGTTCAACTCATCTTTAGCATTTAAAGCATCTAAAGAATGTGCGCATTAACTTTACCTCAGAGTTCTTATCGGCGTGTAATTCCTCGCACTGAAACATATAGAGAAATGTTTACTTACTTCCACTTGTTGTATAATTTTAGCATTGGCTTGTTAGCCAACATATTCATTTGGCATTCATTAGGAAAACATCTCGGAGTTCACCTCTTCTCGGATAAAAATGTATATTTTTTCACTCATGTCTGTGCACTCGCACCAAATGTAACAGCTTGCTATTGTGCAGTTGATATTTTTGGGGATTTGATCGAGGTAAAGGGCAGACTGAACAAAGAAATCTCACTCAAAAGTCTGAAAATAGTTCCATAAGTGAAGTGTTGTAACAAATCAGAAATATGTTCCTAGCGAAGAAATAATTATTTATTTAAAAATATTTATTTATTTCAATTTTATTCAATTTTCCATATTTAATAAAATATGTTCCATTCGGGCGTCAGAATTCATAAATTTGACTTTAGGTCTCCCGCAAGAGTACGCTCCTTCGACAGCCAACATTCGCGTCGACTTCAACGGGCGAGATTACGATTGTCGAGACGGAGGAGCTGGACGAATTGGAGAATCAGAGACTGGAACTGGCGACGCAGTTGGAGAAGAAGAGAAATGGTAGGGAGTGAGAGAAAAAGAAAAAGAGAGAGAGAGAGCGAGAGGGAGAAAGAGAGAGAGAGAGAGAGAAAGAGAGCATGATGTAGAAAGGAAGGAAAGAGAGTGGCGGAGAAGTGAGCGAGAACATGGACTTTCAGAAAGATCAATTTTTTTTCTCTGATCGGGTTACCCAGGCAAATTTAATTATTTCTAGAGCTCACAGCGCGCCGCCAGGAAATAATCTCTCACGCGCTGGCGCCAATCCAAAAGCCCTCAGCGCCGGCTAGCGGTGGCCTCCCTCAGACCCCCGTGCGATTAGGGCCATCGGCTGCTGCTGCCCCCTCTGCGCCCTCTCGAGCGCCACTCACTCCACTTCAAGCAGCACACCACCAAAGAAGTCTCGGCGTCATGAGACATGACATTCCGCATAGGTTAGAAAGTGCGATTTATTTGAGGGATGCGTTGTTTAAAAAAACGGATTTATTATTGTGCTAATTATGCTCGTAAATATACTTTTTGAATGTTTTTAAGTGTGAAAGAAATTAAGGAGCGAGAAATAAAATTTACATGATTTTTTTTTGAAGATGGAAACCAACCCTTGGCTTCGGGATGCGGCAGATGAAATGCGCAGCGTGCTTCGAAGGAGTCCCGAGAGTCAGGTTGTAATAATTTTTTTATTTGAAGAAAACGACCGATTTCAAAATTCTCCCGCCAAGTTGAGATTTGAATTGATAATATAAAAGGCTTGTTTTTAGATATGCACAACGCTGCCTCGAATGCTCGGTCATTGTGCATATGCAGTGTGCGGCGAGGTTTGCTTTTTTATATTTCTCTCTCTCTCTCTCTCTCTCTCTGTCTGTATCTCTCTCTCTCTGTCTCTCTCTCCCCCCCCTCTCTCTCTCTTTCTCTTTCTCTCGCTCTCTGTCTCTTTCTCTAGCTCTCTGTCTCCGTTTACTTTTTCATTCTCGCTGGTTTGTTTTTCGATAATTTGTTTTATTTTTATTATTTTATTTCTGCCCCAGTAATCCTGAGTAGATGTCCACTCGATATTTCCACATGCCTTGAAGAGTGGAGAACACGTGCGGCCTGCCCGACCAGTGCGCCACTTTCTATCTGGATGCCCATCATACGCCCACTGCCAACATGAACGGATGGATTCGACTTTTCAGGTTTTATTCATTTATTCATTTAGTTTTATCAATTATAAGATTATTATTATTATTCTAAATATTTTTACTTTGGAAAAAAGACAGAAAACAGTAAATGTATCTCTTGTTTTGAAAAAAAATTCAGGTTGTTAATTATTGATTCTACCTTTTTTATTATAATGATTTTACTTATTTTTAATCTCTTTTCTGTACTGAAAGAAAGGAAAAGTTTTCTCATTTTTTGAAGAAGAAAAAAATTAGAAAACTCCCGGAAATTCAGAGACGACGACCCGGCTCGGAAGTGGCGCTCTGCATGGACTCGTCTTGATGCAAGCAAGATCGAGCTCTATGATGACGACTGCCTCGCAGAAACGGGTATATATTGTTTAGTAACTATCGAGTAATCATTAGTATTCAATATTTTTAAAACTTTGTTCGTTGGCTCCTTACAAGCAACTAAAACAGTGCCATTGGTAACGATCTTATTAGGAGCGCATTTGGAACATCATCCTAGAGTAAGTGCAAAAGAGGAAGGATGGAGAGAGAAAAGAGAGTGAGAGAGAGCGGGAAAGAGAAACTGAGAAAAGAAGTCTCTGAATCGAAGCAACTCCAGAGGAGTGTAGTGAGCATGTAATGGACGCAACTCGAGTTCACTTCCATTCTCGATCATACACCGGTGCTTTTCGCAATCATTCCGGGTAGAAAAAAGAGGACGCGCTTGCCGTTTTTGTGTAGCGAGGTCGTAGAACTAATAGAAAAATATGAGGTAGTATTGGGAATGATTTATTTTTTGTGAATTATAAAATAATAATAAAAAAGAATGGATTAGAAAAAAAAAAGTTTTTTTAACGGATTAGAAAAGAAAGTTTTTTTCCTTTAAGGATTAGAGAAGAAAGATATAAGTTGTAGAAGGCGCCCGTCCCTTCCTCTCGGTCGATCTCTCGGAAAGAGAACGTTTTAGTGTTCGCGCAGCTGCAGACGCACCCCAGCCAGAGAAGGAAGGCGTCAACTGCATCCACATCCATACCAAGAGGTAGGGCTTGGGCTTACGGTAGCAAAAAAAGGTTTTTTTTAAATATTAAAACTGAATAAATTAAAACAGTAAATAAATATATATTGAATTATTTAATAGTAAATAAAATCTAAAGAACTATAGGAAAATAAATGACTAATAATAATACTATTTGCAAAGAAGTTTAAAAAATTAAAACAGTAAAATAATAAATTTTCTAATATAAAAAATTTAAAAGCGCCAAAATATTTGCAGCCTAAATCTCTACATGCTGGCGCCGACGGCGTCCGCGAGAGCGCGCTGGGCCGAGTCACTGCAGGCGGCGAGGGGAAGGCAGCTCGAGGTGGCAGCAGCCGAGGCAAGGAGAAAGTCCATGGGAGGAGGAGGAGAGAAGGGAGCAGCAGCAGGGGGAGGGACACTCGCACTCTCCACTCTCTTGCTCGCACTTGACGCTCCAACCAATTTGAGTGTCAATGCAAGGTTGGAGAGGGAGGTGGAAGGAGAGAGAGAGAGAGAGAGAGATGAGAAGGACTTTGACAGAGACATGGAGAGCGGAAGAGGAAGAGAGAGCTCGCGAAAGAGTGAGAGAGAGAGAGAGCCAAAGAGGGAAATGGAGAGGGAGAGACGAAGTGAGAGAAAGATAGCGACAAAGAGAGAGAGAGAGAGAGAAAGAGAGAGAGAGAGATGTTCCCCCCTCTTCAGCTTCGTGCTGGACGACTGGCTGTTGATCGGCGCCCAAGAAGGCCTCTTCGTGACTTCCCTCTCCTCAACAAGAGTGCCTTTCTCCGTCGGAGGCATCACATCCATTTACGCTGTCAGTGGGTGGAGGAAGCAGAAAAAAAAGAGGTAGAGGGCTCGCGGAGAGCCCTCTCTATCAGTGTGGAGTGGGTGATCATAGGCCCTTTTCGAATAGGTATATGTATTACTGTATGCAGTGGTTTGAGAACTCACTAAATCTTGAATGATTTTGGAAACAAGGTAAAAAAGTTCCTAGTTTAATTTTAAAAAATTGAAATAAGTTTAAAAATCGTTTACATAATCTCTTTTAGTCTTTGGTTATCCTTCGTTTTCTTCTTTAACCCCCGCAATGGCGATATTTATCCAGCAAGCAACAAAGATTTTTGAAGAAATTTTTTTTGAACAAATCCTAATTGTCTTTTTCTAGCTCGAGGGCGCAGCAGACATTGGCATGCTCATTGCCATTGCGGGCAAGCAGAGAGCAGTCGCACTGCTCTCCTATTCACAACTTCGAGCTGAACTATCTGGTTAGCGGGTTTTTCGAAGAAAATTATGGGATTCGCGCGATATTTCTATTTATGCTATTTGTTGTTATAAAATTTTTTAAAGTTAAACATCGAAACATTGAAATCGAAATTAAAAAATAATAATAAATTTATATCTTGAATCGTTGTTAATTTCCCAGGCCACCAGCCCGCTGCTCGACCTCAGCTGCTGCATGCCTATGAACACGTCCATCTTGTTGCTTATTGCAAAGTTGGCAATGAAAGGTGAGTATAATCTATTATTAATCTACGAAAATAGTAAGCAAGTATTTTTTAATTGTTTTTAATTTTATTTTTACTTTTTTTTTACTTTCGGCGGTTAATTACAATGAATATTTCATTTGAAATATAAGAATTCAACAGATTCCTCTGCGCGTGCAATTCGACCGAAATCAACGTCCTCCGCTACAACGACAAGCGAGACATCTTCACGCAGCATTGTGTAAGAAATTTTGTTTTGTGAAACACAATGTTTCTTTCTTCTTATTGCTTTGTTTAAGAGGCCTTGGTTTTTTTTTACTATAAATTTTTTTATTTATTTGACAATAAAAACCGCCACTTCGTTTTCAAGTATCTCTCTCTCTCTCTCTCTCTCTTTTCTCTCTCTCTCTCTCTCTCCTTTCTCTCTCTCCTTTCTCTCTCTCTCTCCTCTCTCTCTCCTTTCTCTCTCTCTCTCCTTTCTCTCTCTCTCTCTCTCTCTCTCTCACACACACACACACACTCTCTCATCTGCTCTTTACAGACGCTCCCAACGAATGAGCCGGCTATGTGTCTCCTGCCTTTCCCTGGCGGCTTCTACTACGGCAGCGACTCTTTCTACTCGGTTCAAATGGATCGCGGAAGCGAGAAGCCGAGGTCACACTAAAACTAAGAGATCATCGATTAAATTATTTCACAAGTCATTTTAGTCGCTCGATATATTATCTACGCATTTCTGTTACATATTTAGTAACCTGTTAAAACAAAGTCATAAAATTAAGGAAAAAATTAGAAATTTTGGTTTCGTTTCACACCAGCTTATATTACTTTTTTTAATGCTAACATTAAGTAAAGATTATCAGATGTGAGGCTAAAAAGAGTCAGTTGCCGTATGTAATTTCTTTATTTATTGTTTAAAAAATCTTTTTTTTTTTTAATATTTCAGAATGATTGATTTTTTTTTAAATAAATAAGATAAATATATTTTCGTCATGCTTTCCAGAGTGAAGGCGCTGGCGCCGACGCACATCGCGGACTACCCGATCTCCGTGCTGAAGATCAGCGAGAACGAACTGCTGCTCGCGTATCAGAGTAAGGAGGAGAAAGAGAGAACTTAGACTCCATCCATGTACATCAACATGCCGGCCGAGCCTTTCTCATTCATACAAACGCTATTCTAAGTATTCATCATACATTTCTCGTGCGGATGTTAACAATCGATTCCTTCTCTCTCCCTTTCTCTCACTCTCTCCCTCTCTCTTACTATTTCTCTCTCTATCTCTCTCTCTCTCTCTCTTACTATTTCTCTCTTTGTCTCTCTTTCTCTTTCTATTTCTCTCTCTTTCTCTCTCACTCTCTCATTCTCTCTCTCTCACTCTCTCTCTCTCTCTCCAGATCACGGCCGCTTCGTTGCCCCTGACGGCACGCCAACTCGTACTGAGCATGTCGACTGGGATCAGACTCCTCTCGAATTCTGTTAGATTGGCTTCTCAATTTAAATTAATATAATAAAATATTATTCAACATTTTCTAGTCATTAATAATGTTGTTGATATGTTATTAATGAACTAGTTGAATTCATGTCTTCCTATTTCACTTCTTTCAGCCATTGGTATTAATTATTTAGGTATATTTGCTCTAAAAGAAAGTTAATTTATTTCGTGATTTCAGTTATATTATTATTTATTTAATTACTTCTTTATTTACATATTAATTTACTTCTTTACTCACATGCTCCCCCAGGCTACTCCGCGCCCTTCCTCTACGTCATCTCGTACGCTTCTCTCGAGATTGTCCAAGTGGCCGCGTACTCAGGCCCAGCCACCCCTGCCTTCCTGGCCGAGCGTGAGATTGTCAAGGCGACCGGTGGACACATTGTCGGCAAGAGGTTTGAATTTCCCGCCAATTTGTGCTCTTTTGAATTTCCCGCCAATTTGCACACGTTTGTATTTTCTCTGTTTAGTGGGGCAAGTTTGATTATAAAAGCCAAGTATGCTATTTAATATTTAGAGACACTGGCGACATTCTCGTTGTGCTCGCGTCGTCATCTCGCACGGAACTGCACGCCTTCAACGCTAAAGAGGTAAGAACAGAGACAAGCTCCGCCCACCCGTCCACCCATCTAACGAGAGAGAGGGGAGTATAGACAGAGAGAGAGAGAGAGAGAGAGAGAGAGAGAGAGAGTGGAGAGAGAGAGAGAGGGGAGAGAGAGAGAGAGAGAGAGAGAGGGGAGAGAGGGTCGGAGTATAAAAAGAGAGAAAGAGTGAAAGAGGGGTGGAGAAAGAAATTCTTTGCATTGCTTGGTATGCTGGTAAAGGAAAATCTGAAACCACCATTTGCTCCTTCTTTTCAGAAGCGCTCGACCCTGAAGCGGAAGGCGTCCTTAATTGCCTTGGAAAAACGCGGAAAGAGCGTCCCACTCCTATCTGTGTGAGATTTCAAAGTGCCAAAAAAACAAATTTCGCGCCACCCGACGATTTGGCAAGGTATCATCGTCGGATAACGCGGGCACTTTGAAAACCAACAAATTCAAATTGTGCTTCATAACTAAAGTGCTCGCTTTATTGTATATTTACTCTGTTTCAAACAAGTTTTATCGACTTTACGCAATATTTTTGTTTTCTTTCAAGCATCTTTTTGTCTACTAACACTCGAAAAAAAAAGAATAAAAACGCATTCGTTATAACTCAAGGTTTTAGATCGTTCACACTGTGAATTTCTGAATCATGACGAAATGTTCTTTTATTGTATTTTGCTTAGTTGTGCCTCTAGAGTCTCAGACTTGACTTCCTTCTCCTGTCGTAGTTTCATTCTCTGTGCACAGTTATTTCCTTGTCAAACAATTTCACTGATCTTGATTGTGATATTTATCACTCGTCTCTTATTTTAAACCGGAATGTTCTCCAAGATAAAGGTCAACACTTTTTATGTTGCTCAAATATGTACATATTTTACATTGAAAATCTATTCCAGGCAAGTTCGGCTGTTTTGCTTGTGAGCCCCGATCATTGACCGGTGTTCTCTCTCTCTCTCTCTCTCTCTCTCTCTCTCTCTCTCTCTCTTTTCTCTCTCTCTCTCTCTCTTTTCTCTCTCACTCTCTTTTCTCTCGTCTTTTGGCGAATATGCATTATTTTCAGACGAGAGAAAAGAGAGTGAGACCGGTGTTCTTTCTCTCTCTTCTCTCTCTCTCTCTCACTCTCTTTTCTCTCGTCTCTTCATTCTCTATCGGATTTATTTATTTATTTTCTTCTTTGCTAGACATAATTTTACCTAAAGTCCTGTAATGTATTCTCGCATCCAGTATTTTGGAACGGCTATATTTTTCTTAGAATTCAGCGCGAGCTGCGTTGTGTTTCAGTTATATTATATTCATCATTAATTCAGAGTGATTCTCTCAACTGCCTCCCATAAAAAAATAAGGATCTTATTCGAAGAGAGAGAGAGAGAGAGATTGAGAGAGAGGGAAATTGAGTGATAGCCACTCCCCCTTAACTCTGCCAGGTGCCTCTCTCCTTCCGTGTCACTCACTTTGCCCGCTCAACATGTACTCGGCTTTCGACACAACGCCAAGACGGTCTCCCACCGTCCCCTTTCTCCTCTCGGGGCATAGACTTTGATTCCTCCCCATGGCTGTGTTTCGTCGGTCTGCCCTTCTTCTTATCAGTTGCTTCATGCTTCTTTAAGGTGGAGAAGGAGAGCGAGCCATCCGCCAGCCTCTCTCGAGCGGAAAGCGATGATAGAATGATCTCCTTCTGAAATACTTTCCTTTTATATGGATTTAGAGCGAACTATTAATGTCACCAAAGTACACGAAGAATAGTGCCCTTTTCATTAGTTCTCATGCAAAATAAGCGCTTCTTGGTTCGCACTTTATTCTATTTCTCACGCTATTCTCATTCTGCTTTGATTCTTTTAGGGTTAAAGAAGCATATATTGTTGCACTTTCAGCTTCAATGTCGTGAGACTAAATCGGCACTTACGTATACAATATTAACTGCCAAATAATATATGCATAATTAATTATATTAAAAATGGAAAAACTTTCACCGAAAACAACATAATTTGGAGTAATTATTCATTGTCTCCTCACACGATACCTCCGTGAGATTGACTGCTTCCTCGCTCTTCTTCTTTTCCATCCTCTCTCCACTCTCTCTCTCTCTCTCTTCCTCCACTTTCGTCTTCTCCACTCTTCTTACTCTGCTTCTCAGTCTTCTCACTCAGTTCACAGTCGCCTGAGGGCACTCCGCCCAATGTCATTCCGTCCTCTCCAAAACAGCAGCAAAGGCGCTACATCGATTCCAGCTTCGCATTCTATTCTCTTCTTAATTGGGGACCCAGTAATTGGTTTCGCTCAAGACAAGGATAAAATGTCCCTTAGATCGATGTGATCGTTTTCTTTGGCGTCTCGGCGCGATCGCCAATTTCACCTTGGGTACTGTAGCTTGTCTTTGTGGGGATTATATCCTAACGATTTCTTAAACGTTAAAATAAATGACTTAATAATTAAGTGATTTGCTGCGTCTTCAAGCTTCGTCTCGCGCCTCAGAAAGCGACAACATCTCAATGTTTCTTTTTGATATTTTAATCACGAGTACGGTTAAATACGCTAATATTTTGAACAAATATGCAGGTTTTATTTATAATTAAATAAATAAATACTATTTATCCGTTCTCTTCCACTGATGCCGAGCAGCTTCTGCGGAGCATCATAAGCGGTGAGAACATGGAAAAAAATTCAAGACAATTAAAGCAATTAAAGGAGAAAATGAAGCGATTTTCACTCACTTTCCTTTTTTCGGAGAGCCCGATGGGATGGAGTTCTCGTCACCTTCTTGCCTCTTCCTTTCATCTTTCCTTGTCTCGCCATGAAGACGGTCGACCCTACCAATTAAGGAACAGCACGACGCACAGGCTGTAGAGAGCAGAAAAAAATATTCCTCACAGTTACTTTCAAATCTGTTTATCCATATAAGCATGGCGATTTATTTAAAAATTTGTTGCAAAACAAATGAATTCATTCGATTTTGAAAACGATTCAATGCATCAGATTACATCGATGTGTGTTCGATTATGCGCTTATTATAATATGCCAGTATATACATACATATAGCAGAGTGCAACGTACATATGCAGGAATAGAATCCTTGATATCAGCTAAATAAATTATGTTTGAGCAAAAATAAAGGCAAGCGCATTTCAATCAAAAAATATCATATCTTCATCGTTATGAAGCAAATCCATTGGGAGACATGACGCCTGTAAAAGAATAATAATCAGTTGAACGGAGAAATATACGTCGTTTTAATTTCAAATTTTTTAAAAGTAAAAAGACCATAAAAGAATTACTTGAAAGCTGTCCAGGTGACGTCGACGCAAAAGTTCCAACTGTAATTTGTGGAAATTTATGTATCGAAATATAAAAAAATATTGCATAGAATTTAATATATAAAATAATAATTTGCAACCGAACCGTATTTTGCGAGTTCTCCGTCTCGAAACCCCGCTGCGCCTGTCTCTCCGAGCCGAACGTGATGAGAGTGCTATTTTTGCTCCGCCCCGTCAACATTTCATCTTCCGTCAGCAAGGCGCGGGGGAGTAAGATCTTAATTAGTAATATGTATATTACAAACGTATGCATGCACATAACATTGAACATTATTTGCCGCATGAATTTATGTTCATAGCTGACAATGATATTGGCCAACATTTTCAAATAAGAGTTCTTTTTTTAAATAACATTTAAAAAAAACTAACGCACTAACAACCTAACCAAATGGCCATCGGGAATGAAATCGAATGGCGAGCATGCGGTGCGGTGTCTTGAAGTCGACGCTAGCTCTTCAGACGTCTGAGACAGTATGCTTTGTGTAGATACATGCAAACATACATATGAACTGGGCCTTGAAGCAACTTTATTTTATAATTTGTACGTCGTATGGAAATAAAAATAGTATGAAGGGACCAATATCGATGAAAAAAGAGAATACAATAAAGATGCTCACCCCTGCCCGTCTGCTCAGCGTGCTCTGAGGCGTTTTGTCGCCGTCGTTGCTCCAGTTCTCATCCGGATAGACGCGGAACTCATTGCCGATCGTGGCCACGTACGGCGTAACGACCGGCGATGACGAGTACGCTGCGAGATCGGACGGCGAGCGCTTGCGCCATTGCAATCTGCGGCGATGGTGTAGCCAATTGGTAAGCAAGCTGGTCTATAATCCAAAGATCCAAAGTTCGAATCCGTACGAGTACCTTTCGCGATTCAGGTAGATCACGACGCCTGCCGCTGTCACCGAGAACAAAATGCCTAGCACGATGAGTACAATAGCCCACCATGGCATTCCAGAAGGCTCTTTTGACTATAAAGAAATTTAAAAAAAATTAACCATAAGGACAACACACGTTTCAATAAACTCTCTAAAAAGTAGACATCTGAAATAGCAACATGCTATTTATATGTATGTATGTGAACTAATTGTAAGCCTGACAGGGCCCGCGCCCTCGACGCAAGAGTAAACCGTCTGTCCCTTCGGCTTGGCGCAGTGGCTGCCAGCCGGGCATGAGGGAACTCCAGGCAAGCACAGGTCGCCTGTCAAGCAAGAAGGATCGCGGACCTCTTGTCCAGACTCGCATTCCTTGCACGAGGTCTGGTTGGACAGGGGCTGGAAGGAGAGAGGCAGATAATGTCATTTGATTATGTTATGAAGATGGAAAAGAGTTACTTGATGAGTGCCGGGCGGGCAGCGGACGCAGTGCCTGGCGTACGAGCTCTTGTCTCGTTCGAATTCTCGCGGATCGAGTCCGGAAGTGGGCAGAGAAGTGTTGACGAAGGAGTCCTTGCCACAGAAGATGAGGTTGCAGTCCGTGAAGAGAGTGCTACTGGAAGAGAGAGAGAGAGAGCAGAGAGAGAAAGGAAAAGGCTGGATGGTTGAGATCTTCTTCACCATTTTCTAGCGGAACTCAAAAGCGGCTCATTCTTACCTCTCGTGGACGGTGGTCAGACCGGTAGGACAGGCTTTGCACTCCGGGTCATATTCACCCTTGGAAATATTAATAGTTTACTTCGACGAGTACCATCAATTCATTTTTATTTTAAATTTAATTTTAGAGATATGAATATGATGATTGAATAAGAGTTAATATTGCTGTACTCTGTACGTCGCTCGCGGACACGGATTGCACTTGTAGTTCTTGTCCATTTCCATGCCCGCACCGCAGATCTTTACGCATTCGTCTAGGCTTTTGGAACCCTGAATTAATTAAAGCTATGCAAACGTTGATTATTTCCGTTTTAAGATTAATTAACTCGACTGAATGTTCATTGTACCGTTTGTTTGGTCGCTAAGCCCTGTGGGCAATGTTTGCATTCAGTGCGCCCGAATTCATCGTTGTATTGACCGATCGGGCACGACTCGCAGCTTGAGGCGTCCATGGATAGATTTGCATAAGTGCCCGGGCCGCAGCTGCCTCAAACGATTAATTTTTTATGTATTGACCATGAATAAGCCTTAAGGACCTTGCTTTCTGTTGCTCTAAAAAACATCTGTTTAAAAAAAATGCTATACGATAACAGTCGTTTGTCTTGTTGCATCCAATATGTCCGCCCGTCGTGAAGTCAGTGTCACAATGGGTGCAGTTGCGCATGTTGATATGATCGGAGAAGGAGTCGGCCGGGCACGGCGAGCAGTTGTCTCCGTTGATGAATGTGCCCGCAGGGCACTGGGCTGCAAAGTTATACCTTCGGTCACAGGAAATATGCAAACGAAAAGGTGGAGAAATGAGATACGACTTGAGAAACGACTCGCAAAACTCTCCCTCTCCTCACCACATCGCCTGCCGCCTGGGCCGACTTGAACGGGATATTCTGCATCATCGCAAGAATAACACGAATTTTCTTCTCCGAAAGGACACATCCGTTGTATTTTGAGGTAGTCCTTTTCAGCCACCCTTAAAATGTCGTCATTTTTCTTCGACACGATTTCTTAACTACTTACCTAATCATAATTAACGACTGTTGGGAATTGTTGAAGGACGGCTGCAGACGTTCGCAGATCAAATCCGCGAGTTCCACCTCCTGCAACATGGGATAACCTGGCGCTCAAAATTCGAATTACAAAAATTAATTCAACTCGCCTTGTGAAAAGCCTCTACACATGGAAAGAGTGGCGCAGATGTTAAAGGTGTCCATTTCTGTTGAAGGTTTCATCGAATCGAACTCAAGGGGGATCGATGTCTCCGTGACGACGCCGCAGAGATCGACGACGTCGTTTCTGTGGATGGCGAGGTCGATGACGCACTCAAGACACAGCGTCGCCTTAATCGTGTTGACGCATGTCGGGAGGGAGAGCTCACGCATCAATAGGAGACGACTCCATTGACCCTAAGGATTAAATAAGAGAACAGTCATCATAAGTTATTAAAATTTGCTAATGTCTATAAATGTAATAAGGAAATATAACAGTGCTTAAACAGTAGTACTTTAGCACAATAAGAGTAAAAAATAAATAGTACAGAAGCGAAGTGAACTCCTTGCCAAGTAGTCGCAGGTGTAGAAATCGGGCACTGCGATGGGAAAAAAAGGGTCGTCGCACTTGAAAGAAGCCTCCATGTTCGTTCCGACCCCAGCAACCGAGAGACTTGTTCTGAACACGAAGAAATGCTATAATGACAAGAAAATGAAGATAACGTACAGAGTTGCGTTGCCGGGCGGCCGACTCGGCAGCGTGCATTTATTGGGCGCGACAAAGACGCGGAAGTCGCATGTCGCCGTGTTGCCTGCGGCATCCGATGCCACGTAAACAATGTCGAATTCGCCCCTGGAAGGAGAGAGGAGAAGTGACAGGGAACTGTCTCGTCAATATCAGTGAATACTTCAGTATTTATTTAAATAATTAATCTGATGAGGAATTCTCGGCAGACAATGGAAATGGACGATTGTTCCTGAAGTTGCTCGTGACACTCGTGACTTGGATGTTGTCGATGAACACGGGCTCCGGCCACTGCACCATCGTCAGAGCAGAGCGACTCGCGATTAGGAGAATGTCGTCGGGACATTCCACGGCGACTGGGGCGATCTTGTCCTCTCAAAGAGGATTTGTGGAATGAATTATACGAATCATAGTTACATAGTGTTTTATTTTAAATCATATTGACAACAATTGTGTGAACGAATCGCTGACTCTGTCCACCGCAGACGAGATTGCCAGGGAAGCAGCGAGCGTTCTCGCAGAGTGAAGGGAGAGTGACGTCATCGGGTGGGAAGAGAGAGACGAGAGAACTCCAGGGGATGGAAGGAGTCACTGCCTTCGAGAAGGCCGAGCAGTTGAAGGCCATCTGAGCCATTTCACTCTCGGACAGCGTGAAAGTGTAGAGCTGGAAGACACATAAATGAGTCTTCTATTGATTATTGTGGCAGAATCACTCCACCTCAATATGGTTGAGTTCTCCCACGAATCGGTTGGCTGTTGTGTCGGGCGTCGGGGCCAGTTGAAGGCGCGCACCGGACAAGGCAGCGGCATCCACGGCGGCAGAAGCGGGCAGTTTGCCGGTCACTCCGTTCACATCCACGTGCCATTCACTGCCCTCGCACGACACGCAAAACTGGCATAGGAAGAGGGAATTGGAAAGAAAAGGAAGTTGTGGAAACGATGAGATAGAGAACCTGCTGCCACATGAAAGGCGCCATTTTCATCTCCATGCTAACGCTGCCAATCAATACGGCAGAAGTCGTGAAGCGGATCCTCCAATGTCAGAATGGAAGAGTCTAATGAATCATCGATCGATAATCTAGAGATCAAAGTCTAACTGAGGCTTGCTCGAGATGCGCATAAACTCGACGGGCGCTGAAGTTGCCGCCGCCGGCTGCCAGTGGATCCAGCCACAGACGGAGATACTCTTGCTGGAGGATGGAGGTGAGAAATGGAAAGAATGGTTTAGAGAGGGGAGGAGGTGGAAGAGATATTAGTAGAGTATTATAATACCTCTCGGCAATCAGAGAAGATTGCTGCATCTCCGTTTCGGAGGAGATTCGAACATTGCCCGTGCGCTTTCCTGCAGTTCTTGGAGAGTGAACTTAGTTTAAAGTATAACCTAAGTTGAATTGTTATGCCCATTTTTATCTCCATATTTCTCAATCATACTCCCTGGCTTACCCGTCTGCTTCTTCCTGGTCTCGCATCTCGACCCGGTCCACTCTCCTGTGCAAGTGCACACTGGCACTCTTCCCTCCAGCACCCGACACTCGCCGCCGTTCTCGCAGTAGCCGGCGCACACGTCGATCGCCTGCTCGCACATCACGCCAGTGTAGCCTGCAGCGGTAGGCTTGGCGTAGTGGTTGTGATGGGGCATGAACGGTCCGAAAGGCGACAGTTCGATGCCACGTCACCCCACCAACCAACCAGGTTTGCATTCGCACGCATAGCTGTGGGCAGTGTCATTGACGCAAGAGCCGCCTGCGGGGAAGCAGGGACTGAGTGGGCAGTGCTAAATAGGCGATATCTCTGTCAACCCCTTCCCTTATCCTGTACTTCTCTGAATTCCTCCATCAGCAAACATTGGCCAACTCGCCAGAATTTCCTGGTCGCATTGCTCGCCGGTATAATAATGGCCGTCCTTGTCACCGTCATCAGTGCAGTGGCATCTCATCCTCGGAGCCATCTCATCATCGTCTTGCGTGTAGACGCATCTGACAATGAGTAAATCTTTTCAACCGAGCTAGACGCTAGTATAAACAACATACAAGGATGCTTCTATTTCCCTTTCGCGTTCCTTTCAGTAACTTTAAACATACATAGCTGAAGGCATATACCTTCCATTCAGGCAGCTGCACCAGTCGCTTCCTTTAGAGTCTTCGAAGAATGTGCAATATTTCCCTTAATTTTGTTGAATACTCTTTCATGGAATTCAGGAATATACGCTCGGATTTACATATTACATAATTAACTTCGAGATGATTAAAGGGAATATATTTTGAATGTTGAAATCTGCATCATATCCAATGAGGATTTCAGATATCGACGAGGTCTTTGATGTTTCCATGTCATTAGTGCCTGCGCAGCGGCACGCACTTTCCATTGGCGCTGCCCACGCCGAAAGAATACAATCGCTATCGCACAGAAAAAAAACAGCAGAGGGAATTCACTGGGTCACGAATTGTAAATCTCGCACAGCTCGCCAAAATTTGCGTTTTCAGACTATTGGACTCATTCCATTCGTTTCTCGTGCATATGCATAGCGTTTGAGCGAAATGTATTAATGCCGGCTCCCCGGTCACTTTGATACTCTCGCAAATTGCGTCATACATGTACTTACCGCTCCATATACTATTTAAGCAATCGCATTCATGAGTCGTCGTCGAGTTGCAAACGCCGCCGTTTTGACAGTAATTAGATAAGACTTCACAATCGTCAATTCGCATCTGACAAGAAGCAGTTGATATTGTTTTTATCTCAGTCTGCTTGCCTCACTCTGTCATCCTCAAGCTATCTCCAACTCTTTCTTTCTCTCTCAGGCTATCTCTCTTTCACTCTGCCCAGAGTCACACTCTCCTAGATGGTCATACCTCACATAAGCTGCCAGTGAATCCTGGGTCGCAGATGCACTGGAATGAACCCATTCCTATATCGATGCACTCGCCATGGTCTCCGCACGGCATCGCGTCCGTGCACAGATTCGTCTTCTCGCATTGATAGCCAAAGTTTCCTGATGAGTGGGTAATGTATTTTTTTTCATATGGATGTGGGTATTTAAAACATTTTATTTTGTAATTTCAATTACTGAAAGAAGTTCATTGGATTCATAATAAAGACTACAATGGTTGGAAAAGAGGCTGGTGACCGGGCAGGCACTCGCATTGAGCAGGACCGTCGGCTTGGACACACTTCTCGCCGTGAGCGCAGTAGCTGCCATTGTACGATGCCATCAGCTGGGACTGAATCGCATTTGAATTTATACTTTCCTAATTGCATTCTTAGTTTCTAGGCATTTGCCTTACAGGACCACTGCCGTGTTTAGTCGTTTCCTTCATAGCCTATGTGCTGCTCACATTGCGTCGCTTCTTCCAAACAAGATGACTATTAAAATTTAGTAATAATATCATACCATGATTAACTATTATGACTAGTCATTATAACATGCACAATATGCTGTTAAAAACAATTGTAGCGAAACCTCGCGATATGAACGCTGGCATTCGTCTGGGGAGATGTCGCAGAATTCGCCCGTAAAATCTTTTAAGAAAAGAGGTATTTATGCACTTATAAATAAAATTATATTCGCTTAATCGGGCTGGTAGTGTAAGAGACACATACATACATATGTAAGAATCTTTACAGTAAATGGATTATAAAATATAAAACACTGTGAATTCTAACTGGAAGAGCACGAGCATTGAAAGGCATCGCCAATAGGAGCGCACGTCCCCTGGCAGTGATCGTCGCAGCTGTCGAAGGCCGGCAGGCAAGGCGCCGGCGTCAGCGGGCCGGACGAATTGAAGCAGCCGCAGCCTGTTTTTCCTTCTCTTATTTACTCTCGCTTTCCTTCTCTTTCTTTCTCTCTCTTTCTCTCCCCTTTTCTTTATTTATCACACTTTCTCCCTCTTTCTCTTTCTCTCTCTCTCTCTATCTCTCTCTCTCTCTTGCTCGCTTTCTTTCTCTCCCACTCTATATATCTCTCTTTCTTTCTCCCTCGCTTTTCTACGCCCTTCTTTAATCTTCTCTCTAACCAGCAGCGATGGCGTGCTCCTTGCCTGGCAGACTAAGTGGCACACACTCCTCTCCCGAACCGGGACATGAATGGGCATCATTCAAAAGGTGAGACAAACGTGAAACCTAGAAATCATGCATATAATACAAACATGCTTTTGTTTCTAAGTAAGAAGTGCAAGTGCAAGTAATGTGTGTAGCGTACGTTCTATCACATGTACAAAAAAGCCCATTTAAAATACACATGGGTGTAATTGAAACCATTAACATCATGTGTAATAGGTACAATTATACTAACAGAAGTAATTTCTGATCCTGATGAATATGATGAGGTCTCTGCTCTAGGCAGACCAGTACCGAGGGTGTCGGCAGAGACTGCTGGCGTTGCTTCGGTCTCGACATCTGGTAGGCTGGTGCCGAGGGTGTCCGCAGAGACAGCTGACATAGTTTGGGTCTCTGCTTCTGGCCGACGAGTGCCGAGGGTGTCGGCAGAGACGGCTGGCGTTGCTTCGGTCTCCATATCTGGAAAGCCTGTGCCGAGGGTGTCGGCAGAGGCGGCTGGCGTTGCTTCGGTCTCCACATCTGGTAGGCCTGTGTGTAGAGTGTCGTCAGAGACGGCTGGCGTTGCTTCGGTCTCCATATCTGGAAAGCCTGTGCCGAGGGTGTCGGCAGAGATGGCAGGCGTAGCTGGGGACTCAGCTTCAGACAGACCAGTGCCGAGGGTGTCGGCTGAGACGGCTGGCGTAGCTTGGGACTCAGCTTCAGGCAGACCAGTGCCGAGGGTGTCGGCTGAGACGGCTTGCGTGGCTTGGGACTCAGCTTCAGGCAGGCCAGTGCCGATGGTGTCGGCGGAGACCGTTGGCGTAACTGTGGTCTCTGTTTTTGGTAGACCAGTGGCAGAGACGGCAGGCGATGCTTGGGTTTCAGCTTCAGGCAGACCAGTACCGAGGGTGTCGGCAGAGACTACTGGCGCTGCTTCGGTCTCGACATCTGGTAGGTCGGTGTCGAGGGTGTTGGCAGAGACGGCTGGCGTTGCTTCGGTCTCCACATCTGGTAGGCTGGTGCCGAGGGTGTCGGCAGAGACAGCTGACGTAGTTTGGGTCTCTGCTTCTGGCCGACGAGTGCCGAGGGTGTCGGCAGAGGCGGCTGGCGTTGCTTCTGTCTCCACATCTGGTAGGCCTGTGTGTAGAGTGTCGGCAGAGACGGCTGGCGTTGCTTCGGTCTCCATATCTGGAAAGCCTGTGCCGAGGGTGTCGGCAGAGGCGGCTGGCGTTGCTTCGGTCTCGACATCTGATAGGCCTGTGCCGAGAGTGTCGGCAGAGACGGCAGGCGTAGCTTGGGACTCAGCTTCAGGCAGACCAGTGCCGAGGGTGTCGGCTGAGACGGCTGGCGTAGCTTGGGACTCAGCTTCAGGCAGACCAGTGCCGAGGGTGTCGGCTGAGACGGCTGGCGTGGCTTGGGACTCAGCTTCAGGCAGGCCAGTGCCGAGGGTGTCGGCGGAGACCGTTGGCGTAACTGTGGTCTCTGTTTTTGGCAGACCAGTGGCAGAGACGGCAGGCGATGCTTGGGTTTCAGCTTCAGGCAGACCAGTACCGAGGGTGTCGGCAGAGACTACTGGCGTTGCTTCGGTCTCGACATCTGGTAGGTCGGTGTCGAGGGTGTTGGCAGAGACGGCTGGCGTTGCTTCGGTCTCCACATCTGGTAGGCTGGTGCCGAGGGTGTCAGCAGAGACAGCTGACGTAGTTTGGGTCTCTGCTTCTGGCCGACGAGTGCCGAGGGTGTCGGCAGAGGCGGCTGGCGTTGCTTCTGTCTCCACATCTGGTAGGCCTGTGTGTAGAGTGTCGGCAGAGACGGCTGGCGTTGCTTCGGTCTCCATATCTGGAAAGCCTGTGCCGAGGGTGTCGGCAGAGGCGGCTGGCGTTGCTTCGGTCTCGACATCTGGTAGGCCTGTGCCGAGAGTGTCGGCAGAGACGGCAGGCGTAGCTTGGGACTCAGCTTCAGGCAGACCAGTGCCGAGGGTGTCGGCTGAGACGGCTGGCGTAGCTTGGGACTCAGCTTCAGACAGACCAGTGCCGAGGGTGTCGGCAGAAACCGTTGGCGTAACTGTGGTCTCTGTTTTTGGCAGACCAGTGCCGAGGGTGTCGGCAGAGACGGCAGGCGTCGCTTGGGTCTCAGCTTCAGGCAGACCAGTACCGAGGGTGTTGGAAGAGACTGCTGGCGTTGCTTCGGTCTCGACATCTGGTAGGTCGGTGTTGAGGGTGTTGGCAGAGACGGCAGGCGTCGCATGGGTCTTAGCTTCAGGCAGACCAGTGCCGAGGGTGTCGGCAGAGACGGCTGGCGTTGCTTCGGTCTCCACATCTGGTAGGCCTGTGTGTAGAGTGTCGGCAGAGACGGCTGGCGTTGCTTCGGTCTCGACATCTGGTAGGTCGGTGTCGAGGGTGTTGGCAGAGGCGGCAGGCGTCGCTTGGGTCTCAGCTTCAGGCAGACCAGTACCGAGGGTGTCGGAAGAGACAGCTGGCGTTGCTTCGGTCTCCACATCAGGTAGGTCGGTGTCGAGGGTGTTGACAGAGACGGCTGGAGTTGCTTCGGTCTCTACATCTGGTAGGTCGGTGTCGAGGGTGTTGGCAGAGACGGCAGGCGTCGCTTGGGTCTCAGCTTCAGGCAGACCAGTACCGAGGGTGTCGGAAGAGACTGCTGGCGTTGCTTCGGTTATAACATCTGATAGGCCTGTGCAGAGAGTGTCGGCAGAGACGGCTGGCGTTGCTTCGGTCTCCATATCTGGAAAGTCTGTGCCGAGGGTGTCGGCACAGACGGATGGCGTTGCTTCGGTCTCGACATCTGGTAGGTCGGTGTCGAGGGTGTTGGCAGAGACGGCAGGCGTCGCTTGGGTGTCAGCTTCAGGCAGACCAGTACCGAGGGTGTCGGAAGAGACTGCTGGCGTTGCTTCGGTCTCCACATCTGGTATGTCGGTGTCGAGGGTGTTGACAGAGACGGCTGGAGTTGCTTCGGTCTCGACATCTGGTAGGTCGGTGTCGAGGGTGTTGGCAGAGACGGCAGGCGTCGCTTGGGTGTCAGCTTCAGGCAGACCAGTGTCGAGGGTGTTGGCAGAGACGGCTGGCGTTGCTTCGGTTACAACATCTGGTAGGCCTGTGTGTAGAGTGTCGGCAGAGACGGCTGGCGTAACTTCGGTAGCCACAACTGGTAGGCCTGTACCGAAGGTGTCGGCAGAGACGGCAGGCGAAGCTTCGGTCTCTGCGTCAGGCAGCCCAGTGCCGACTGTGGCAGCAGAGGCGGCTGGCGTTTCTTCGGTCGCGACATCTGGTAGGTCGGTGTCGAGGGTGTTGGCAGAGACGGCAGGCGTCGCTTGGGTGTCATCTTCAGGCAGACCAGTACCGAGGGTGTCGGAAGAGACTGCTGGCGTTGCTTCGGTCTCCACATCTGGTATGTCGGTGTCGAGGGTGTTGACAGAGACGGCTGGAGTTGCTTCGGTCTCGACATCTGGTAGGTCGGTGTCGAGGGTGTTGGCAGAGACGGCAGGCGTCGCTTCGGTTATAACATCTGGTACGCCTGTGCGGAGAGTGTCGGCAGAGACGGCTGGCGTTTCATCGGTCTCGACATCTGGTAGGTCGGTGTCGAGGGTGTTGGCAGAGGCGGCAGGCGTCGCTTGGGTCTCAGCTTCAGGCAGACCAGTACCGAGGGTGTCGGAAGAGACAGCTGGCGTTGCTTCGGTCTCCACATCAGGTAGGTCGGTGTCGAGGGTGTTGACAGAGACGGCTGGAGTTGCTTCGGTCTCTACATCTGGTAGGTCGGTGTCGAGGGTGTTGGCAGAGACGGCAGGCGTCGCTTGGGTCTCAGCTTCAGGCAGACCAGTACCGAGGGTGTCGGAAGAGACTGCTGGCGTTGCTTCGGTTATAACATCTGATAGGTCTGTGCGGAGAGTGTCGGCAGAGACGGCTGGCGTTGCTTCGGTCTCCATATCTGGAAAGTCTGTGCCGAGGGTGTCGGCACAGACGGATGGCGTTGCTTCGGTCTCGACATCTGGTAGGTCGGTGTCGAGGGTGTTGGCAGAGACGGCAGGCGTCGCTTGGGTGTCAGCTTCAGGCAGACCAGTACCGAGGGTGTCGGAAGAGACTGCTGGCGTTGCTTCAGTCTTGACATCTGGTAGGTCGGTGTCGAGGGTGTTGGCAGAGACGGCAGGCGTCGCTTGGGTGTCAGCTTCAGGCAGACCAGTACCGAGGGTGTCGGAAGAGACTGCTGGCGTTGCTTCGGTCTCCACATCTGGTATGTCGGTGTCGAGGGTGTTGACAGAGACGGCTGGAGTTGCTTCGGTCTCGACATCTGGTAGGTCGGTGTCGAGGGTGTTGGCAGAGACGGCAGGCGTCGCTTCGGTTATAACATCTGGTACGCCTGTGCGGAGAGTGTCGGCAGAGACGGCTGGCGTAACTTCGGTAGCCACAACTGGTAGGCCTGTACCGAAGGTGTCGGCAGAGACGGCAGGCGAAGCTTCGGTCTCTGCGTCAGGCAGCCCAGTGCCGACTGTGGCGGCAGAGGCGACTGGCGTTTCTTCGGTCTCGACATCTGGTAGGTCGGTGTCGAGGGTGTTGGCAGAGACGGCAGGCGTCGCTTGGGTGTCATCTTCAGGCAGACCAGTACCGAGGGTGTCGGAAGAGACTGCTGGCGTTGCTTCGGTCTCCACATCTGGTATGTCGGTGTCGAGGGTGTTGACAGAGACGGCTGGAGTTGCTTCGGTCTCGACATCTGGTAGGTCGGTGTCGAGGGTGTTGGCAGAGACGGCAGGCGTCGCTTCGGTTATAACATCTGGTACGCCTGTGCGGAGAGTGTCGGCAGAGACGGCTGGCGTTTCTTCGGTCTCGACATCTGGTAGGTCGGTGTCGAGGGTGTTGGCAGAGACGGCAGGCGTCGCTTGGGTGTCAGCTTCAGGCAGACCAGTGTCGAGGGTGTTGGCAGAGACGGCTGGCGTTGCTTCGGTTACAACATCTGGTAGGCCTGTGTGTAGAGTGTCGGCAGAGACGGCTGGCGTAACTTCGGTAGCCACAACTGGTAGGCCTGTACCGAAGGTGTCGGCAGAGACGGCAGGCGAAGCTTCGGTCTTTGCGTCAGGCAGCCTAGTGAAGAGGGTGGCGGCAGAGGCGGCTGGCGTTTCTTCGATCTCGACATCTGGTAGGTCGGTCTCGAGGGTGTTGGCAGAGACGGCATTCGTCGCTTGGGTGTCAGCTTCAGGCAGACCAGTGTCGAGGGTGTTGGCAGAGACGGCTGGCGTTGCTTCGGTTACAACATCTGGTAGGCCTGTGTGTAGAGTGTCGGCAGAGACGGCTGGCGTAACTTCGGTAGCCACAACTGGTAGGCCTGTACCGAAGGTGTCGGCAGAGACGGCAGGCGAAGCTTCGGTCTCTGCGTCAGGCAGCCCAGTGCCGAGGGTGGCGGCAGAGACGGCTGGCGTAGCTTCGGTTGCCACGTCTGGTAGGCCTGTGCCGAGGGTGTCGGCAGAGACGGCTGGCGTAGCTTGAGTCTCCGCTTTTGGCAGACCAGTGCCGAGGGTGTCGGCAGAGACGACTGGCGTAGCTTGAGTCTCCGCTTTTGGCAGACCAGTGCCGAGCGTGGCGGCAGAGACGGCTGGCGTAGCTTGAGTCTCCTCTTTTGGCAGACCAGTGCCGAGCGTGGCGGCTGAGACGGCTGGCGTTGTTTCAGTCTTTTCAGTCTCAGATGGTGATGCTGATTCCGTCCGACCAGTTGTCGCCTAATATTGCACCATGAAAAATTTAATCTTCAAGTTATATTCATGTACAGTCCCGCCCAACATTTCAGGTACATAGATTAATTAGATTAATTAGATTAATCTAAATAATCTCAATTGATTTTTCAGCGCTCAGGAGACATTTCAATAGTGTTTTCAGGTCAAACTAGAGTAATTCGACGCTGCTAAATACGTTGGTAATGTTATTTTCTTAAAATAAGTTGAAACTAACGAGAAAATTGATATTTTAGCAGAAACCCGTTTGAAAATGGAGCGCAATGTGCTGCATTATATGCGCAATGCGCTCCATGTTTAAACGGGGTTTCGAGCTAAAATATCAATTTTCTCGTTAGTTTCAACTTGTTAAAAAAAATAACATTACCAACGTATTTAGAAGCATCGAATTAGTCTAGATTGACCTGAAAACACTATTGAAATGCCTCCTGAGCGCTGAAAAATCAATTGAGATTATTTAGATTAATCTAATTAATCTAATTAATCTTTGTACCTGAAATGTTGGGCGGGACTGTATGTACAGTAGGGCCGAACAACAAGGGTGTATGAATTTTCGAAAGTTCATCTACTTTACGATTGCTGGCTTCATGCCTCAAAAATCTACCATTTTATTGGAACTAAATTGTCATTAAATGCAAAGTTACACTGTGCCATCCTGTCTAAAAATGGAAACTAAAACGAAGTGCTTTTATCGAGAAGTGAATAATTTGATCAGACATTTCTGAACTAGAGAATGTTCCGATTGTTCCGAACCCCTGGTTGTTGTGCGGTACTCTATGAAAACACATAAAACACGTACAAGTCTTCAATTAGAAAGAGTCCAACCAGTTGTCTCCTTATAGTATATGGCAACAGATAACAAACCTCCGTAGGTTGCGTTGCTGGAAGTTGACATCCTTGACTGTTCTCGAACTCACAAAATTCACCAAAGAAGCCTTAAAGGAAATAATAAGGGAAAAAACTCCAACCGCGATGTCCCTGACATCGCGGTCGGAGTTATAATTTGGATGGTCCATTACTATTCAAATTCAATTTTCTTTCTTTGTAACTTCATTTTTGCTGATGTATCAATCTGAAGCGCCCAGACACGACAGTGGCAAAAGCAAGAAAAACTTCAGTCTGCATCTCCTTTAAATGAGCACCAAACTGGACTATAACATATTATATTCGATATTTCCTAACTGTGATAGTCGTCTTTAACTAATTCATGTGCTCTCTCACCCTTGTGACAGGCAAAAAGATGCGAATTTAAATGAGTTCTTATCTCCTTTACAGTGAAAGTACAGACAAATGTAAATATTAGAAAAATGCTCCGCTTTCAAAAAAAGCCAGACAAATGTACATGTGAATGTTTGCTCAAAAATGTACATGTTTGCTCAATGTCCGCTTTCAAAAAAAGCCAGACAAATGTACATGTTTTGACAGCCCAGACAAATGTACATGTTTGCAGGTACTTTGTTTACAAAAAAACACTAAGCAACCTTGCATGCAGATGCACTTTGGCCGGCCATCCTCAAGGCAGCTGGCCGTGCTCGATCGAATGCAGCCGACCAGCTGGCAGGCGTCCACTGAAGTAAGCAAGGGTAAGACTACTCTCTCGATCATTTCAAGTAGAGAGAGGACATAACGAAAGATGGAGGATTTCTACTTTTTCTGAATATTTCAAGAATACATAAGATCTGAAAGGTATGTGTATATGCCAACACGTTTACTTATTCACGGCAAGAAATTTACTTATTCACTGCATTCTCAGGTTAAACGATCATGTGGAACGGAAAAAAAGGAACAGTACGATGGATGTTTCTCTTGCATTCCGGCAGCTCCGCAGCCACTCGACCCTCTCGACCGCACATCGCAACGACGTTGAGTTCTTCTGCCGGTCCCGTTGTGCAGCTCAGCTTCATCCTGTCGAAGGGCGCGTACTCTGCACGCTCCATGGTCCAGCCTTTCAAGCCCGACGACGAGTTGCACAAGACTGTCGAGGGAGAAATGGAATAGGAATATGCCGTACTCTCTCTATTAGAACCCCCGTCTTTTGAACCACTTATCATATAAGTTGTACCCCTCCCTCTAGTAGAACCCTCTAATAATAAAATAGTAGAACCCCTCCCTCGCAAGGATATTGAACAATAGTACTCCGTGGGTACTAATGGTAAGGAGAAAATACGGAATGTGTTCATTTATCATGTTTTTACGGTTATTGCAATATCTTGTGATCCAACGACAGTTTTAGTTTCGACATAAAATTCTTTACTTTTTCCTTTCACCAAGCTCTAAGATAGAAATATCTCTTCGTCTGACTTTTGTCCGGCAGTAGCCACTCGCCGTGGACACAGCGAGCCGTGAATCGGTGCATGACTCCATTCGGCTTCCAGAAGACAGCCAGTGGGCCCATGTGATAGTTCTCATTTGGCACGAAGACGGGAACTGTGGCGACGACCATTGCAGGGAGACTCGCGGACAACGACTCGAGGGAACAGCGACAACCTTAAGAAAGAGATAGAGAGAGAGAGAGAGAGAGAGAGAGAGAAAGAGTGAGAGAAGAGAGAGAGAGAAGAGAGAGAGAGAGAAGAGAGAGAGAGAGAAGAGAGAGAGAGAGAGAAGAGAGAGAGAGAGGGAGTGCGGGGGAGAGAGTAAGAAAGAGCGAAATTGACAAAAAAAGAGGCGAGAAAATGGTTAGCAATGTGAGATAAAGTCATGAAGTAATTACTGTAGCATAGTGATTCGTATGTCTTATCGTTTTCGACGACGTGGCAAGGGCAGACCGTGCTCGCATTCAATCCTGCAGAAGAGAGACTCTAACTTATTTTCATATAAAACAAATAAACGAAAATTTAAAGGGCCGATGTCAATCGTTTTTATATTATTTTTTCTACTTCATCTTGAATAGGTTTTTTTTTCTGAAAACATGACAGCTAGAGAGTGAATTTAACAGGGGCCAGCGGAGCCTTGTATTTTCGGTACTCGTGTTAATTCTTGATACGGCGTAGTAGGTGTAAATCGCAGACTGCACCAATTTCCGGCCGTGGTTTGTCTGCCGCCGAGCAGCGGCCGTCGCCACAGTCGCATCGGTAGCTGCCGGCCAGATTCATGCACGTCGAGAGTCTGTCGCAGATGGCGAGATTCTCTACGCATTCGTCAATGTCTGATAATTAATGATATATCTTATGACAGCAGAAGTGACTAGGAGAATAGCACTTAAACATTAATATGAAAAGATTGAAATGAGAAGAAAATCACCGACACACGTCGTGCCATTGAAGCGAAATCCCACCTCGCAGAAACAGCTAAACAAGGGAGCGCGGACGTTTACCTTGCCATGCTCACCGCAGATATCTAATAGAAAATGGAAAATTGAGAGGTGAAATAAAGAAGAGGAATGGCCGCATAAGAGAATATGTATTTGTACTCTTGAGAAGAACAATACTCGGCCTTGAGCGGCTCTTTTTGTATTCATTAGCATGATAATCATATTAATGAAGTACCGATATAGGTACATAATTCATAAATGAATTCATTTTGGCAGGGCCAGCTTTTTGATTCGTTTTATTATTTTTTTTTAACGAAATCATAAAATATAAACCTTCTTCTAGATCGAGCACACAAGTCGGCAACTCGGAGAGCGTCCCGTCCGCCTGGCAGACGGGGCTGACGAGTGCGAGTAGACGCGTGTTCCGGCGGCACTCATAGGAGACTGCGTCGCCGACGTGTACGGGGTTCTCGCTTCTCCATTCGAGGTACGGTCTCTTTGGCAGCCAGCAACGAGCAGCTCAAGAAGAGAATCGTCACAATTCGGAGGAGACTGGCTAAGATTTTGGGAAGGCACCACTTGGACAAGGAAAAGAAATACTGTAGTCAGAAAGATTTTGAGGAGACAGGGAAAGGAAAAACTGTAGTCAGAAACAACAACCCCATTCAATAAGCTGTCCATTGAAGAAGAGCCATCGCCCTCCCGTGCCGTCGGGCGCGCAGCGACGAGCGGAGCAGAAGGCGTAGACGCGCCAGTCTACGTCGTGCTCGTGCCCTCAAAGAAGACGGTTCTTAGCTTACCAGTCAACTTGGACTCGCCATGAGCACTTCATATGTATAAGGCTATTTTAAAAAGGAAATAAGAGAAAAAAACACGAATCACTTATCGTTAGAAATCGAAAATAAAAATCAGATAAAAAAGTATAAAAAGTTGTTTTGCTTTCTCAACATTCACTTAATGTTGCCTTTATAATGATATGCATAAAAGAGGAATTCTTCGTTTCTCACGTGGTATCACAAATTCTGCTCGACTGCCATGCGTGCTGCCGTGGTATCGCACGCGTGTCAAGTTGTGATATTCCGGATTCGGCACGCATTTGCATGCTGCATTCGTGAATAATAATCTTTGCCAATGAAAGTAATCATGAAAATTCTTTTTCTCTCTCCATTCGAAATAATAATCGTATAATGCCAACCGGTTGCGCAGCTGACCGGAGGCGACCATTCGCGAGTCGTCCCTCCGCAGAATGATCGATGAACTTGGCTCTCTGCCAAGTCTGCTCTCGGGAAGAAAGGACTCGTCCAACCGTCGTTGCACGTGTACTCGATGGCGTCTCCGCTGTTGTAGCCGACCGAGAGGACGCGCACGCGGCGCAGGTCTTGCGGAAGGGCGCAGATGTACGCCAGACTGCCTGGAGTGAGCGATTAATGTTTACAGTTATTTATTTTGTTTATTCATCTTACACGAAATGAAGTACATATGTACATATGTATGTGAATTAATTCTCACTTACATGCGAATAACGAAATATGAGAAGGGAACGGATTGACGAATACTTTTTGTTAATTTTCATTTTTATTAAATAAATCCCTTTATTTCAAAAATTCATATTATTAATTGTTCTAGGTTTTTCTTAAATTATTTTTGCGATAGTTTTCTTTTCTATGGAAAACTATCGCAAAAACACATTAACCATTAGCAGACGGCGACTTGAGTCGGCTTTCCATTCCCTCCTTCTCGTCGCTGCCATCTGCACAATCTTCGATTCCGTCGTGGACAGCCGAGCGCGGAATGCAACGCGTGTTGTCGGCGCAGCGGAATTCGTCTAATTGTATTATTTATTTATTTTTTTATCTGTATTTAGTAAGCTTTCAATTTTTACTACTAACATATTGTTATAAGTAATATCGGCATAACTACATATATAGTTATGCTGAGAAATATATGAAACGAAATAGTAATAGTAATCAGGAAAGTATGGTGCTAGAATACTTTGAAAAGTACCGTCACGACAGGCGAATGTCTGGCAGAGTGGGCGTAGGCGCGCGGCGCAGTCCTCGAGACGCCAGCCGCCCTCCTTGCGGTCGGTCCGCTCGATCGCGTACGCGACGCACCACGTCGACGCGCTGAGGTCGCGTGGCGGCTCGAGTGGCAGCCATATTGGATTGTAGATCGAAGTGACGCGACCCTGAGAGCTTTCTTCAAAGCAAGAAAGTTCTGTTAATTGCTTATTATAGCTGTAATGTTAGAATAAATGGGCATTGATTGGAACAACCGGGCAATGTAATTAGAAAATTAAATGTTGACCTGAAGAGTCGCGAGCGCGCTCGTGTTCTCTGTCCTGTAAGCAGTCCAGAATGCACCATTCAGAGGAAGGGGCAGCGAGGGCAGCAGGCGAGAGTGCAGCCAGGCGAGCATGGAGAGAGGCACGGAGGCACTGAAGAGGGAGAGAGTGAGAGAGAGAGGGAGAGAGAGGAGAGAGAGAGAGAGAGGAGAGAGAGAGAGAGAGAGAAAGAGAGAGAGATAACCTGGCAGCACACGCATCATTCGCAGCTCCCCACGTGGTTGGCCCAGCTGCCGTACTCACGCACACATTGGCGATCGGCGTCCAGCCTATTGTAACGATCTAATCCACTAATTCATTATCACTTCATTTTAATGGTCCTTTTCCTCAATCTGTACCATCTTCTAATCACTTACAGAAAATCTAAAGGTTTGAATAGTTAGAATAATACTGCGGAAAAAAAACCTGGCACTTTGAGCCTGTTGCACGTGTAATTGATGCGATTGTCATCGGCCGTCAAGTAGTAACTGTCATCAGCAGAAGTGGACGAAAGGAGAAAGAGAAGGAGAAAGAGCAGAAGAAGCATCGCGTCACATTGGTAAATGATTTCTATAAAAGAATAACTTTATGCCGACATGATTTTCAACGTAACTAATAATGGGTAATGTCAACAAGAAGGTCGGACAATTGAATGATGGAACGATCATATATTACTTATTACCTTATTCATAAATTTCAGTAATAAAAAATGTCCTTTGGGCTCTCTAATCTCCAAAGAAGACGCTGTATAGATAGATGCGTTCTTTCAACATTTTCTTAAGTTCTCGACTGCTCAGCAGCTGATAAGAAGTATAGATAATCTCTCCGCTTATCTCTCTCGTTCTCTCTATCTCTCGATCTGTCTTGCTCGCTCTGCCTCTCTTTCTCTAGTTACTATGCCTGCAGCTTTCTTTCATTTCTGAAGAAGTACAATTCACTATTTCGACAAGCGCTTCTCTTCTAGATTACTTCCTCACCACACTCAAGCTTTGCGGTCTGATGTTCTTGCTTCCTACAATAATGGCCCAGTGATAACCATTAGGTTCTAAACTGCAATAAAGCTTGATAAAAGTGGTCCTACTTTCACACAAATTTATCTGCGTGCACCGAGGCATTAATTTGGTATTTGAACTGTCTTTTTGTTCGCTTTTTAGAACTCTCAACAACAACTTATTGATGTTAATAAGGCAGCCAAATCTTCCGTTCGTCCGCTAGCAGTCGATGCTTTGTTACCCTAATGTTAGGCCCCTCCACCTCCTCTTTCGCTTGAGTCCTTCGCAAGTCACACAACTTATACAATAGCTTACTCTCAATTTGACTCTTCTTTCAATACTTTATTAACCTTGGAATTCCAGACACCTGCTGGACTACAGTACCCTAGCCGGAATTCAGGCAATGATTTGAATTAATTGATACAGTATTAGCATACATGTCGATGCCGGGGAATGCGTACCATAGATATTATTTATAACTTATGACGAAATATTGTTTCGGTGACTCTCGTCTGTGCATACGTGTATCTTAGATTATATTTAGGATTACTACAATTCCTTTCTCTTGTTCCAGAAAAACTTGTAGGGAAACAAATTCGTATGAAATATTCACATGAATCGATGCTGTTCAATTCTGTAACATAGGTTTCATTATCTCTTATGAGAAAATATTGTTTCTGAGATTTACGTCGGTGTATACGTGTAGTTTACAGATTATTTCCTTGTACTCCATGTCCGTTGCATCCCAGATGCCTTCGCTTATCGTATCCATTTCTCTTTTCTTGTAAAAGTTCACCCAAGCTTGTGCACTTTTTAAATAATAAATTCCTTAACATCTAGATGCCTTCGTGACATGGTGAACCATTCAACACCTTTAGCGGTGTCTTCTCATTGAACTGAAAAGAATCATTGCAAGCAAGTGAGAGGGAGGAGAGGGGGATGAGGAGGGGAAAGAGAAACATAGAAGGAGAGAGAGAGAGAAATAGAGAAAGAGAGAGAGCAGCACACATAAAGAGAGAGAATGAGAGCTCGAGCGACACACCGAAAGAAAGAAAGAGAGAGAGTGGCACATTGAAAGAGAGAGATAGAGTGACTCGCATCCAAGTCACTCACACTTGACGTACATGAATTCGAATATTCGAATATTCGAATGGTCGAATATTCGAATAATCTAAAGTGCGGATAGTACGAACTTATGTCCGGCAAGTTCGCTTTCCGCCTGAAAGTTCGTTTCTGTCGTTTTTAAAGTACGTTCTCTGCGTACTTAAAAACGAACTTTCCCGCCAGCCGGGCAAAGTATTATACTTTCTGCGCTGTGTGAAGATATGTCACATTTTGACATATCGTTTTCTCATTCTCTCCATTGGGGATCTTCTAAGAGTCTCAGAAGGGGGATGCGGAGATAAGGGAAGAGGGGGTGGAGAGAAGAGGCATACAAGGAAGGCGGGAGGAAGTTCTATCCTAGCGACTGCGTATCCTGTTTTCTGAAACAAATAACTATAAATATTTCATTTTATTGATTTTTAAATTATAATAAAAAATAAAGAGTAATTGATTTACTAACAAGAATCTCCACATTGGGCTCATTTTCCTATACATATCTTGGCGGTTGGCTTCACTTCTCCCTACTTCTCGCTCTCCTTAACCGCAAACACTGAAGAAAAGTAGAATTTGTTTTAAATGGTTCAATTTTATCGCCAAAATATACTTTCAATGTGAAAGTAGCTAAGAATAAGTTAGAGTTAGAATAAATACGTACCACTACGCATGCCACGCATTTTTCCTTTGTAAGTGTTGTCGTCTGATTCTTGACGTCCAGATCACAGATGATCAGCTGAATATCACATTCGAGACCAGCAACGGCAGTAACGATTATCGTAGCTGAGAAGAGGAAGAAGAAGAGATGGCGACAGCCAGATGACATCTCAAGATTTCTGTAGAACTTTTCCAGTTCATACAAAAAAAAACAGAATTCTAGGCGAATTCTGCCGGAGTTAAAAGCAAGAATGAAGAAGAAATGAAATGGAAGGGTTGATGACGCGTTTTTATTTTGAAAAAAGCTGTCAACATTTTCCTCATATGTTTCCCGGGCTCTTTGTTCGCTTTCGCTGCCTTTTTTTTCGAATTATCTTTGCTTATTCATTTTATTCTTCTATCAATGAATCATGGCCGACTCGGGTCTCCTCGTTGCTTTTGCGAATCATTTATCATTGAATGATGCCAGCTGTCTTATGTTCAACCTTCACACAAAATTTCACACATTGTGAACGAGTGATAGAGAGGGAAAAACAGAGAATTATATTGTGCGACTAACAAGGGAATGGTCTTACAATTAGCATTCCCCGACGTCAAGAAATGACCTATATACCGTTCGAAGGTTTCCGTCGAGTTGATAACGAAAATCATAATAAAAAATTCCAAACGGATTATAAATGTATCGATCGGGTTTTTGAAGATGTCAGAAATCCGACCTCGCCGATTTCACCTGTAATTCATAATTCAGGCATTTGCGGCCTAAAAGATTGAGAAACCGAAAAGGGTTTATTTATACGGAATGGCAACGAACCCTTTTGAGATATATTTGTAGTTTAGGATCTATTGTATTTTATATCGAGTTTTAATGTATAAACTCATATTTTTCATGTTAAAAAGGACGTGAAAATGTGGAATTATTGTCTTATAACTTACAATTTTTGTTTACAAAACTTGCCTTGACTCCATACAAAGGCATCGTGCGAGGAGACAATGAATAATTTCTCGAAATTATAATCTTCTCGGTGAAAGTTTACACAATTCTAATTTAATTAATTATTTCTAAATTAATAATGTATACGTGAGTGCCAAAGTAGTCTCACAATATTGAAGCTGAAAGTACAACAAGATATGCTTCTTAAATTTTAAAGGATACAAAGCAAAATGAGAATAGCGTTAGAAATAGAAGAAAGTGCGAACCAAGAAGCGCATGTTTTATATGAGAACTAATGAAAAGTTCACTATTCTTCGTGCCTTTGGTGACATTAATAGTGCACTCTAAATCCATATAAAAAAGAAAGTATTTTAGAAAGAAATCATTCTATCATCGCTTTCCGCTCGAGAGAGGCTGGCGGATGGCTCGGTCTCCTTCTCCACCACACTCTCTCTCCTCTCTCTCCTCTCTCCCTCTTCTCTCCCTCCTCTCGCCATGCTCTCTTCCTTTTTCTCCTCTCCTCGCCACTTCCATTCTTCTCAAGGCCTCGCTCCCCTTCCTCTGCTTCTGTTCGCCTCTCTATGCGCGGGTTCCCTCATTTTCGCTCAAATGATTTTCGCTCAAATTTTTTTTCTTTTAAAACTTTCAAAACTTGTTGTAAACACTGACCAAATATCTTCAAAGTTTGTAGCCGTTCGATTAATCAATTATTTCTAAATTTCAGAGCTACGTACAATGCTATAAAAGGCAAGAGACTCTTGTAAAAATCAGTTGCCTTGACGGATGCTATTTTCCCGTCCACTTCAACTCACGAGAAGAGTTGCCGGTGTTTGGCAAGTGGGATGATCCGGGTGGCTGTCTCGATGATGTCAAAGATTTGCCATACAACTGTCCGGACAACGGAAGTCTCCTCCTTTGTCCTTGTTACAGTGCATTGTGCAACTACAATACTTTAGAAGCAGGAATACAAAACGATAAGTTGGCGGCATATCTGCTCGGGCGATACAAGGTTTTAATCAACTCATAAAAAATATTTTCATTTGAAATGTTGAAGCGCGTCGACTGCGCTGGCTAAATATCGTTTTCGTGAATATCTTGTATGCGGTTATTGAAGACAATTTTGAAGGAGCTGACCGCTACAAAGACTACGGCACCAACGGCTTCGCCGACTAGCCAAAACACGCCAAGCACTCAAACCACGCTCTCCAGTTCATCGTCGCCAGAGCTAACGACAACGTCTCCTCACCAGACAACATCTATGTCTAGTCCAGGCCAGCCGCAGGTAATTAGCATCTATTATCTATTTTTATTGGCTCAATCTATCTCGCTATCTATTTTTTCTTACGATACCCTTTCTTAGTACATCATTTCAGTTGTGTTGTGTTAACTCGGGAGAGAGCGCAAAATATATGCTTGCTAATGGGAGAAGATATATGTAAGCAGGTAGCAACAAATTGTGAAAGAGTCGGTTCTGAAAAGATACCGGGCCGGGGGCAAAACTCACCACTTTCCGTAATATTCATTACTTTTCCTGAAATCGATTTATGTTGGAGAGCCTTTCCTGAAAGTTATAGAAAGGTCAATTTCCCCGGAAGGAGACGGGTATTCCAGATTTTCGAAGGGAGAAGTTGGATGATTCCGGAATCCTCTGGAAAATTCCAGGCACCTTTCTGAAATGTTCCAGGAGGAACGGAATATACCGCTCGGGGGCAGACATTGCTCCTTTCGAAATGTTGTTCTGAGATCCTTCCGAAATATCACAAACGTATATATATATATATACATTATTTCCCCATGCATTTATGTTGACCAGCCGGTTCGCGCGGGCATCACCGGCTGGTTGCTCGGCGGTCGCGTCGCAGCCTCGCTATCTATTTTTTCTTACGATACCCTTTCTTAGTACATCATTTTAGTTGTGTTGTGTTAACTCGGGAGAGAGCGCAAAATATATGAATGTGACAAATACCGGGGCAGGCGTTGACTCCTTACGGAATGTTCTGGAGAACTTGCTCCGTTCTGGAAACTTCTGGAATGTTCCTAGCATCGGGTTCACACATTGGCCTTTACGGAATATTCTGAAAAATTCCACGTCCCGGGGCCAAACTCGGCTCCTTCTTTAACTTTCTGGAATGTTCCAAGGACCGGGGCAGGCGTTAACTCCTTACGGAATATTGATTGATTGATTTGATTTATTTACGTGCTGTAATATTGATTGATTGATTTGATTTAATATTCTGAATAATTCCACTGTATTGTATTATCTTTGCAAGTTTATTTTATAATTTATATGGAATGTAAAACTGAAAATAGTAAGAAAGGACGAATAACCATGAATAAAGAGAATACAATAAAGTTGCTCACCCCCTCCAGTCTGCTCAGCGTGCTCTGCAGCGTTTTGTCGCCGTCTTTGCTCCAGTTCTCATTCGGATAGACGCGGAACTCATTACCGATTGTTGTCACGACTGGCGTTGACGAGTGCACCGCGAGATCGGACGCCGAACGCTGGTGCCGTTGCAGTTCGCTTGGGAGACATGGTGCCTTTAAAAGAATAAGAATAAGTATTTTCTCTATTAGTACCCCACACTCAAATTGATCCTCTCCTTCTAAGAGTACCCCTCCCTAGCAAAGGGTATTGATAAATAGCTCCCCCGGAGAACTAATTGAGAAATACGGTATATGATGAAATATACTTTGTTTCAATTTAATTTTTTTTTCAAATAAAATGAATGGCGAAGGAAAACTGAAGTACTTGAAAGCTCTCCTGCTGACGTCCACTCAACTGTTCCAACTGCAATTTGTAGAAATATATGAAAAAAAAATTAATGGAAATTTTTGGGCGAAATTTAATATTTAAAAAAAATTTGCAACGAAACCGCATTTTGCGAGTTCTCCAGCTCGAAATCACGCTGCGCCTGCCCTTGCTTCTCCGAGTCGAACGTGATAAGAGAGCTATTGTGGCTTCGGCCCGTCGACATTTCCTCTTCCGTCAGCAAGGCGCGGGGGCGTGAGATCTTAATTAGTAATATGTATATCACAAGCGTATATATATACATTATTTTCCCCATGCATTTATGTTGACCAGCCGGTTCGCGCGCGCTTCACCGGCCAAACTCGGCCTCTTCTGGAAAATTCTGGAATGTTCCAAGGACCGGGGTTAGACGTTTACCTTTCCGGAATATTCTGAATAATTCCACTTCCCAGCAAAAGAATGGGCAGAAGTGAGCCTCTGGTCCAAAAGTAACCACGTTATGCTTACTTCTCATCCCTGCCTTCTCACCCTTTCTCTCTCACATTCTCTATATCTCTCCGCATTCCTTCTTAGCGTCGTTGCATGCTTGTGTGTTCGGCCATCCCGACACCTCTGTCGGCTTTCTACCGAGCTGTTTAAAGTACCAGGCGACCCAAGCAAGCGCCACCGTGGTGCGTCCGTCTCCACCACTTCTCTCCTCCTTTCTTTTTCTTCCTTCAGAAGGTTCTAACCTTCCTATTCTGTTCCATCAATCCTTCCTTCCCTTCTTCCTTTATCCATCTCGTTTAGTTCTCTTTCACACCTCATTCCGTACATCTCTTTCTCTCTCTCTTTCCATCTCTCACCAATCTATCGATATCTGATTTAGCTAGATAGCATCTCGTGTAATCGTTCGGTCAATCCAAGGTTATATGTATTATTTCTTGTAATAAGTTAGTTTTATTACTCGAGTTGGACTCCATACAAATCTTATTTAAAGGAGTCAGAGTCATTTAGGAAGTCCTGTGCGTGCCCTTGTCATTCAGGTCAAGGCAAGGGCTATTTCCTAAACACTAACCATATGGCCATCCGGAATGAAATCGAATGGCAAGCATGCGGTGTGGTGTAGTGAAGTCGACGCCAGCTCTTCAGACGTCTGAGACACTATGCTTTATGCAGATACATACAAACATACAAATGGACTGGGCCTTGATGCAAGTTTATTTTATAATTTATATGGAATGTAAAACTGAAAATAGTAAGAAAGGACGAATAACCATGAATAAAGAGAATACAATAAAGTTGCTCACCCCCACCAGTCTGCTCAGCGTGCTCTGCGGCGTTTTGTCGCCGTCTTTGCTCCAGTTCTCATCCGGATAGACGAGGAACTCATTGCCGATAGTGGCCACATACGGCGTCACGACTGGCGTTGACGAGTGCGATGCGAGATCGGACGCCGAACGCTGGCGCCGTTGCAGTCCCCTTGGGAGACATGGTGCCTGGAAAAGAATAAGAATAAGTATTTTCTCTATTAGTACCTCACGCTCAAATAGATCCCCTCCCTCTAAGAATACCCTTCCCTAGTAAGGGTATTGAAAAATATCACCCCGGGGAACTAACTAATTGAGAAAATACGGTATACTAAGAAATATACTTTGTTCCAATTTCAATTTTTTTTTCAAACAAAATGAACGGCGAAGGAAAACTGAAGTACTTGAAAGCTCTCCTGGCCACTCAACGGTTCAACTGTTGTGGCTTCGGCCTGTTGACATTTCCTCTTCCGTCAGCAAGGCGCGGGGGCGTAAGATCTTAATTAGTAATATGTACATCACAAACATATATATATATATATATATACATTATTTTCCCATGCATTTATGTTGACCAGCCGGTTCGCGCGCGCGTCACCGGCTGGTTGCTCGGTCGCGTCGCAGCCTCGCTATCTATTTTTTCTTACGATACCCTTTCTTAGTACATCATTTCAGTTGTGTTGTGTAAACTCGGGAGAGAGCGCAAAATATATGCTTGCTAATGGGAGAAGATATATGTAAGCAGGTAGCAACAAATTGTGAAAGAGTCGGTTCTGAAAAGATACCGGGCCGGGGGCAAAACTCACCACTTTCCGTAATATTCATTACTTTTCCTGAAATCGATTTATGTTGGAGAGCCATTCCTGAAAGTTATAGAAAGGTCAATTTCCCCCGAAGGAGACGGGTATTCCAGATTTTCGAAGGGAGAAGTTGGATAATTCCGGAATCCTCTGGAAAATTCCAGGCACCTTTCTGAAATGTTCCAGGAGGAACGGAATATACCGCTCGGGGGCAGACATTGCTCCTTTCGAAATGTTGTTCTGAGATCCTTCCGAATGACTTGTATAATTACATGTCCCAGAGCAGAACTCGGCCTCTTTCAGAACCCTCTGGAATGATAAAAGGACCAGGGGCAGGCGTTGAACCTTTTCCGGAATGTCCTAGAAAATTCCATGTCCCGGGGCAGAACTTGGCTCCTTCTGAAACCTTCTGGAATGTGACAAATACCGGGGCAGGCGTTGACTCCTTACGGAATGTTCTGGAGAACTTGCTCCGTTCTGGAAACTTCTGGAATGTTCCTAGTATCGGGGTCACACGTTGGCCTTTCCGGAATATTCTGAAAAATTCCACTTCCCGAAGCAATGCTCGGCCACTTCTGGAACCGTCTGGAATGTTCCAAGAACAATGGCCAGACGTTGTCCCCTTCCGGAATATTCTGAATAATTCCACTTCCCAGCAAAAGCATGGGCAGAAGTGAGCCTCTGGTGAACCACGTTCGTTGTGGTAAAAATGTCCCAACGTGCGAAGTGGTTGTAATAATTTGGATGCCTCAAACTTGGGTAATTAAAACGGTAGGAGCATGGAAGGTTCAAGGAAACTGTTGCATGCCGACGCTTAGCGCTTTATTATTAGTAAGATAAGATGGCTGATAATGACAAATTGACCAACATTTTCAAATAATAGTTCTTTTTTTGGAAATTAACGTTAAAAAATTTACGCAATAACGCAATAACAACCTAACCAAATGGCCATCGGGAATGAAATCGAATGGCGAGGTTGCGGTCCTTTACAACAAAGTATATTTCTTCGTATACCGTATTTTCTCAATTAGTTCCCCGAGAGAAAATACTTATTCTTATTCTTTTAAAGACACCATGTCTCCCAAGGGGACTGCAACGGCGCCAGCGTTCGGCGTCCGATCTCGCATCGCACTCGTCAACGCCAGTCGTGACGCCGTATGTGGCCACTATCGGCAATGAGTTCCTCGTCTATCCGGATGAGAACTGGAGCAAAGACGGCGACAAAACGCCGCAGAGCACGCTGAGCAGACTGGTGGGGGTGAGCAACTTTATTGTATTCTCTTTATTCATGGTTATTCGTCCTTTCTTACTATTTTCAGTTTTACATTCCATATAAATTATAAAATAAACTTGCATCAAGGCCCAGTCCATTTGTATGTTTGTATGTATCTGCATAAAGCATAGTGTCTCAGACGTCTGAAGAGCTGGCGTCGACTTCACTACACCACACCGCATGCTTGCCATTCGACGTAAGGAGTTAACGCCTGCCCCGGTCCTTGGAACATTCCAGAAAGTTAAAGAAGGAGCCGAGTTTGGCCCCGGGACGTGGAATTTTTCAGAATATTCCGGAAAGGCCAACGTGTGACCCCGATACTAGGAACATTCCAGAAGTTTCCAGAACGGAGCAAGTTCTCCAGAACATTCCGTAAGGAGTCAACGCCTGCCCCGGTATTTGTCACATTCCAGAAGGTTTCAGAAGGAGCCAAGTTCTGCCCCGGGACATGGAATTTTCTAGGACATTCCGGAAAAGGTTCAACGCCTGCCCCTGGTCCTTTTATCATTCCAGAGGGTTCTGAAAGAGGCCGAGTTCTGCTCTGGGACATGTAATTATACAAGTCATTCGGAAGGATCTCAGAACAACATTTCGAAAGGAGCAATGTCTGCCCCCGAGCGGTATATTCCGTTCCTCCTGGAACATTTCAGAAAGGTGCCTGGAATTTTCCAGAGGATTCCGGAATTATCCAACTTCTCCCTTCGAAAATCTGGAATACCCGTCTCCTTCCGGGGAAATTGACCTTTCTATAACTTTCAGGAAAGGCTCTCCAACATAAATCGATTTCAGGAAAAGTAATGAATATTACGGAAAGTGGTGAGTTTTGCCCCCGGCCCGGTATCTTTTCAGAACCGACTCTTTCACAATTTGTTGCTACCTGCTTACATATATCTTCTCCCATTAGCAAGCATATATTTTGCGCTCTCTCCCGAGTTAACACAACACAACTGAAATGATGTACTAAGAAAGGGTATCGTAAGAAAAAATAGATAGCGAGGCTGCGACGCGACCGAGCAACCAGCCGGTGACGCGCGCGCGAACCGGCTGGTCAACATAAATGCATGGGAAAATAATGTATATATATATATATATATATATGTTTGTGATGTACATATTACTAATTAAGATCTTACGCCCCCGCGCCTTGCTGACGGAAGAGGAAATGTCAACAGGCCGAAGCCACAATAGCTCTCTCATCACGTTCGACTCGGAGAAGCAAGCGCAGGCGCAGCGGGATTTCGAGCCGGAGAACTCGCAAAATGCGGTTTGGTTGCAATTTTTTTTAAAAATATTTCACGAAAAAATTCCTTTTAATTTTTTCATATATTTCTTCAACTTACAGTTGAACCGTTGAGTGGCCAGGAGAGCTTTCAAGTACTTCAGTTTTCCTTCGCCGTTCATTTTGTTTGAAAAAAAAAATTGAAATTGGAACAAAGTATATTTCTTAGTATACCGTATTTTCTCAATTAGTTAGTTCCCCGGGGTGATATTTTTCAATACCCTTACTAGGGAAGGGTACTCTTAGAGGGAGGGGATCTATTTGAGCGTGAGGTATTAATAGAGAAAATACTTATTCTTATTCTTTTAAAGACACCATGTCTCCCAAGGGGACTGCAACGGCGCCAGCGTTCGGCGTCCGATCTCGCATCGCACTCGTCAACGCCAGTCGTGACGCCGTATGTGGCCACTATCGGGAATGAGTTCCTCGTCTATCCGGATGAGAACTGGAGCAAAGACGGCGACAAAACGCCGCAGAGCACGCTGAGCAGACTGGTGGGGGTGAGCAACTTTATTGTATTCTCTTTATTCATGGTTATTCGTCCTTTCTTACTATTTTCAGTTTTACATTCCATATAAATTATAAAATAAACTTGCATCAAGGCCCAGTCCATTTGTATGTTTGTATGTATCTGCATAAAGCATAGTGTCTCAGACGTCTGAAGAGCTGGCGTCGACTTCACTACACCACACCGCATGCTTGCCATTCGATTTCATTCCGGATGGCCATATGGTTAGTGTTTAGGAAATGGCCCTTGCCTTGACCTGAATGACAAGGGCACGCACAGGACTTCCTAAATGACTCTGACTCCTTTAAATAAGATTTGTATGGAGTCCAACTCGAGTAATAAAACTAACTTATTACAAGAAATAATACATATAACCTTGGATTGACCGAACGATTACACGAGATGCTATCTAGCTAAATCAGATATCGATAGATTGGTGAGAGATGGAAAGAGAGAGAGAAAGAGATGTACGGAATGTGTGAAAGAGAACTAAACGAGATGGATAAAGGAAGAAGGGAAGGAAGGATTGATGGAACAGAATAGGAAGGTTAGAACCTTCTGAAGGAAGAAAAAGAAAGGAGGAGAGAAGTGGTGGAGATGGACGCACCACGGTGGCGCTTGCTTGGGTCGCCTGATACTTTAAACAGCTCGGTAGAAAGCCGACAGAGGTGTCGGGATGGCCGAACACACAAGCATGCAACGACGCTAAGAAGGAATGCGGAGAGATATAGAGAATGTGAGAGAGAAAGGGTGAGAAGGCAGGGATGAGAAGTAAGCATAACGTGGTTACTTTTGGACCAGAGGCTCACTTCTGCCCATTCTTTTGCTGGGAAGTGGAATTATTCAGAATATTCCGGAAAGGTAAACGTCTAACCCCGGTCCTTGGAACATTCCAGAAGGCTCCAGAAGAGGCCGAGTTTGGCCGGTGAAGCGCGCGCGAACCGGCTGGTCAACATAAATGCATGGGGAAAATAATGTATATATATACGCTTGTGATATACATATTACTAATTAAGATCTCACGCCCCCGCGCCTTGCTGACGGAAGAGGAAATGTCGACGGGCCGAAGCCACAATAGCTCTCTTATCACGTTCGACTCGGAGAAGCAAGGGCAGGCGCAGCGTGATTTCGAGCTGGAGAACTCGCAAAATGCGGTTTCGTTGCAAATTTTTTTTAAATATTAAATTTCGCCCAAAAATTTCCATTAATTTTTTTTTCATATATTTCTACAAATTGCAGTTGGAACAGTTGAGTGGACGTCAGCAGGAGAGCTTTCAAGTACTTCAGTTTTCCTTCGCCATTCATTTTATTTGAAAAAAAAATTAAATTGAAACAAAGTATATTTCATCATATACCGTATTTCTCAATTAGTTCTCCGGGGGAGCTATTTTTCAATACCCTTTGCTAGGGAGGGGTACTCTTAGAAGGAGAGGATCAATTTGAGTGTGGGGTACTAATAGAGAAAATACTTATTCTTATTCTTTTAAAGGCACCATGTCTCCCAAGCGAACTGCAACGGCACCAGCGTTCGGCGTCCGATCTCGCGGTGCACTCGTCAACGCCAGTCGTGACAACAATCGGTAATGAGTTCCGCGTCTATCCGAATGAGAACTGGAGCAAAGACGGCGACAAAACGCTACAGAGCACGCTGAGCAGACTGGAGGGGGTGAGCAACTTTATTGTATTCTCTTTATTCATGGTTATTCGTCCTTTCTTACTATTTTCAGTTTTACATTCCATATAAATTATAAAATAAACTTGCAAAGATAATACAATACAGTGGAATTATTCAGAATATTAAATCAAATCAATCAATCAATATTACAGCACGTAAATAAATCAAATCAATCAATCAATATTCCGTAAGGAGTTAACGCCTGCCCCGGTCCTTGGAACATTCCAGAAAGTTAAAGAAGGAGCCGAGTTTGGCCCCGGGACGTGGAATTTTTCAGAATATTAAGTAAAGGCCAATGTGTGAACCCGATGCTAGGAACATTCCAGAAGTTTCCAGAACGGAGCAAGTTCTCCAGAACATTCCGTAAGGAGTCAACGCCTGCCCCGGTATTTGTCACATTCCAGAAGGTTTCGGAAGGAGCCAAGTTCTACCCCGGGACATGGAATTTTCTAGGACATTCAGGAAAAGGTTCAACGCCTGCCCCTGGTAATTGGATCATTCCAGAGGGGAATTTTCCAGAGGATTCCGGAATTATCCAACTTCTCCCTTCGAAAATCTGGAATACCCGTCTCCTTCCGGGGAAATTGACCTTTCTATAACTTTCAGGAAAGGCACTCCAACATAAATCGATTTCAGGAAAAGTAATGAATATTACGGAAAGTGGTGAGTTTTGCCCCCGGCCACGGTATCTTTTCAGAACCGACTCTTTCACAATTTGTTGCTACCTGCTTACATATATCTTCTCCCATTAGCAAGCATATATTTTGCGCTCTCTCCCGAGTTAACACAACACAACTAAAATGATGTACTAAGAAAGGGTATCGTAAGAAAAAATAGATAGCGAGGCTGCGACGCGACCGCCGAGCAACCAGCCGGTGATGCCCGCGCGAACCGGCTGGTCAAGATAAATGCATGGGGAAATAATGTATATATATATATATACGTTTGTGATATACATGTTACTAATTAAGATCTTACGCCCCCGCGCCTTGCTGACGGAAGATGAAATGTCGACGGGCCGAAGCCACAATAGCTCTCTCATCACGTTCGACTCGGAGAGGCAGGCGCAGGCGCTGCGGGTTTTCGAGTCGGAGTACTCGCACAATACGGTTCTGTTATAAAAAAATTTTTTAATATAAATTCCACACAATATTTTTAAAAATATATTTATATCCATATATTTCAATTCCTTTGGTTCGACGTCACCAGGAGAGCTTTCAAGTAATTCAGTTTTCTTTCGTTGTTCGTTTTATTTGAAAAAAAAAATTGAAATTGAAACAAAGTATATTTCTTCGTATACCGTATTTCTCAAGTTCTCCGGTGGTGCTATTTTTCAATACCCTTGCTAGGTAGGGGTACTCTTTAAAGGGAGGGGATCTATTTGACTGTGGGGTACTAATAGAGAAAATACTTATTCTTATTCTTTTCCAGGCACCATGTCTCCCAAGTGAACTGCAACGGCGCCAGCGTTCGGCATCCGATCTCGCGGCGCACTCGACAACGCCAGTCGTGATGCCGTAGTGGCATCTATCGGTAATGAGTTCCGCGTCTATCCGGATGAGAACTGGAGTAACGACGGCGACAAAACGCCGCAGAGCACGCTGAGCAAACTGGAGGGGGTCAGCAATTTTAACGATGGCCATATGGTTAGGTTGTTAGTGTGTTATTGTTTATATGTTTAAAGCACTATTTTTAAACAAGAACTATTGTTTAAAATGTTGGCCAATTTCTCATTGTCAGCTATAAACATAAATTCATTCGGCAAATATTGTTCAGTGCATACATACTTTTGTAATATACTTATTACTAATTGAGATCTTTCTTCCCCGCGCCTTGCTGACGGAAGAGGAAATGTCGACGGGCCGAAGCCACAATAGCTCTCTCATCACGTTCGACTCGGAAAAGAAGGAGCAGGCGCAGCGACGAGCCGGAGAACTCGCAAAATACGGTTCGGTTGTTTAAAAAATGTTTAAATATTACAATCCACGCGAAAATTTTTATTTACATATTTCTATCCAGATATTTCTACAAATTGCAGTTGGAACAGTTGAGTGGACGTCACCAGGAGAGCTTTCAAGTACTTCTGTTTTCCTTCGCCGTTCATTTTATTTGAAAAAAGAATTAAAATTAAATACCCTTGCTTGGGAGGGGTACAATAGTAGGAGGGGATCTATTTGATAGAGAAATTACTTATTCTTATTCTCTTCCAGGCACCATGTCTCCCAAGTGGACTGCAACGGCGCCAGCGCTCGGCGTCCGATCTCGCGGCGCACTCGACAACGCCAGTCGTTACGCCGTACGTGGCATCTATCGGTAATGAGTTCCGCGTCTATCCGGATGAGAACTGGAGTAACGACGGCGACAAAAAGCCGCAGAGAACACTGAGCAGACTGGAGGGGGTGAGCATCTTTATTGTATTCTCTTTATTCTTGCTTATGGGCACTTTCATACTATCTTCAGTCTTACTCTCCATACAAATTATAAAATAAGCCTGGTTCAAAGCCATTGCATTAGTATGTATGTATATGTACATAAAGCATGGTATCTCACCATCAGACGTCTGAAGAGCTAACGTCGACTTCACTACACCTCACCGCATCCTCACCATTCGATTTCATTCCCGAGGCCATATGGTTAGGTTGTTAGTGTGTTATTGTTTATATGTTTAAAGAGAAAATACGGTATTTGGAAATGTTGGCCAATTTCTCATTGTCAGCTATAAACATAAATACATGCGACAAATAATATTCAAAGTTATATACATACATACGTTTGTGAGATATGTACATATTACTACTTAAGATCTTACTCCCCCGCGCCTTGCTGACGGAAGAGGAAATGTTGACGGGCCGAAGCCAAAATAGCTCTCCCACCACGTTCGACTCAGAGAAGCAAGCGCAGGCGCAGCGGGGTTTCGAGCAGGAGAATTCGCAAAATACGGTTCGGTTGCAAATTATTATTATTTTTAAATATTAAATTCTAAATAATTTTTTTTTGATGCATACATATATTTTCATAAATTTCATTTGGAACGTTTGCGTCGAAGTAACCAGGAGAGCTTTCAAGTACTTTTATATTTCTTCATATACCGTATTTTCCACATTTATTCCCCCTCGGAACTTTTTTTTCAATACCCTTGCGAAGGAGGGGTACTCTTAGAGTAAAGGGTACTAATAGAGAAAATACCTATTCTTATTGCTTTACAGGCGCCTTGTCTCCCTACGGATTTGTCTCAAGACGATAAAGATTTGATAATTTTTGATTGAAATGCACCTGACTTACATTTCGGTCAAACATATTTTATTTACAATTAGCTGATTTCGAAGACTCTTTTCCTGAAAACATTATGCTCGGCTATACATGCTGGCATATCATAAAAGATGAATAATCGAACATTCTTCGATGTACTCGGATGGATTGATGCGTTAACAAAATCGACTTGATTAAAATCTGTTTATGCAACAAATTTTTAAACAGGTGTGTCCTATAATGTATTCAAGGTAATACAACTTTGATTTGACTTATTGTTAAATAATAGTCAAGTAAATTGTAATATTATATAGGTTGAAATAGAAATCATTGAAAGCAACTTTGCGACCTTTTGGTAGGTCAATAAAGATACTCTCAGAGAACATATGAAGAGTTTAACAATGCACGACGACTGGGAAAGATTACTTCTCCGGCATTAGGCGGCGTCGAGTAGATCTCGCTCTCTCTAGCTGAAAGGAAAATTAAGTATGTATGTTATGAACGTATATGGATGTCTGTGATTTGAATACACGTATCAAGGCTGGTCATATGTTTTCTGCTAACGTTTGTTTTTGGTACGAACTTTTCCAAGAAAACGGCTAATATACTTCCCAGCGGTAACTCAACACGCTAACCACTGGCACAGACATGTCTCTGCGTAGTTTATAAGATAACTGTCTTGATTGAACTCGACTTTTGTCGAGTTCAATAATGAGAGTTTCGTAAACGTTTTTAAAAGTATCACAAAATCGCCAAGCTTTATTATATTATAAAAGCATGCACTTTTCCGCTTTCCCTTTGTTCTTCTGGTTTGTACTGACAAGCGTGGAGTGGGCGAGACGCTGAAGGAACTGCTGGAGATGGGTGCGTTTGTCACGGTCACGACCTTCCTTGCCGCCGAACTGCCCTGAAAGTGCCGGCCAACGAAGGGCAGCATCCACAGTCGCGTTTGGAAGATGTTGAAGATCAGCCTGATTATGGCCATTGCTAGAAGTTATGTTAACGTGACCCAACATACATATATTAATGCAGGTATGTGCATACATATGTACATAACTATACCTGTTTTCAGATATATGAGATGACAATATGCAACATATGTACATGTGTATTTAACTACGCTTTGAGCGAACAATAGCACTTCATGCAGTATTTATGTGAAACAAACTCTAATATTTAATGTATTTTACGAACGCATACCCATCAAGTGCGTGGCAGAAGCCCCACGACAGGTTTGCAGTCAGAAAAAGAGACCAAACTCCGGTCATATATCCTGCTACGAAGTAGCACAATAGGAGACACAGCAGGAATATGATGCCCTGGAGTAGGCTCTGCAAACAACAACAAATGCCATTGTCTTTCAAGAAGAACAAGACGAACGGGGGAATTTTAAGCAAGCGCATAAACCGCTTGACTTGCATACCTGTACAAAGAACTTAATTTGGACACTTCTGCCATGATCAGCTCGTCCCTGAAAGTGAGATGGTTTCTGCAACGGAAGAAAACTTTTCTTTTTCTTTTTAAAATTATACTTATAATTCACGTAGGAATTTTGCATAAATTCATGTCTGTAAAATGTTCTTTGCTCTTTTTTTATTCCCAAAAAAGTAAGTACTTTGCTGTGCTGCCACAGCTTGGCAAGGGTGCCCGCATCAATCATCAGCATGGCCACGCAGACGGCATTGCCTACGGCAAAGTCCGAGTAGTACGAGAGAATGCTGCCGCATTCAGTGTTCGCGTACTTCCACAGCCAGTCTGACGGGTCGTAGAATGAGTAGCATGTCGCATCTATTTATTATTATTTGTCTTCATCAAATAATTACTACATTCAAATAACAAAACTGACAAAAAATTCAGCCTAAAAGTTCCCAATTTTAAATCATTTTGGGTGCAGAAGAAACTGGTGACTCCCAACTTCCGTAGCAAACATGTTGAATAATAAATGATAAATCAGCTGAGCTTGGAGCTACATCAGTGTTTTTCGTCATCAGTGATGGTTCAGAGGATCATAAAACTCAATTTTGCGTTTACGTGAGCTGACTAACTGCCCCTGATGAACTCAAATGATACGAACCCCAAAAGTGCGGTACGGAGTGTAGAAATGCGAGTACCCAGCAGGCGCAAACGAGCAGTGAAGTCGAGCGAATAGTGAAGAGATTGCGAGAGCGGATCGGATAAGAGATGCTCAGGAACCTGACAGCAAACACAAGTAAATAAATTAATTAAAAAGGTCCTTTGAGATTTCTCTCATCTGCTTTTTCAATCATCATAATTTCCTCCTACAATGATTCGGAAAATCAAGATGAAGAAAAGCGTCAGCATATGTAATAAGCGGACAAATTTAAGTACGAATCCGAATTTTTTTTAGCTATCGGAAAAACCTCATTCCATTAGGCATAGTTCATTTTAATGGTTTAGTCTGATACAGGTGATGGATGCATCTTTTCTGTATAAAAACAAATAAGCACCCAACCAACCGATTGATTGAGACAATTAGATGCGACCACATCGACAAATCCCAAAAGAGAACTGTCGACTGAAAGTGGAACGCAGAATTAGAGGAGTCAAAGGACACATTTTGATTTGGCGCTTTTTTCCGAAAATAAAGAAAATAATTCAGAAAAATTCTAAATGGCGCGCATTGACAGCATGCATCCAACCTGGCCAATCTTTTTGCCGAAAATACCATGTGAGAGAGGGTTTTCCGTGTGAACGCTAAATAAGAATGTCAGGTCGAAGGATGCGATTAATATTCCTTTTTTTATTTCTCTCGTGTCACCCAAACCGGCTTAGTGAAATTAGCTCATTGTCAGAAAGATGTGAGCATATTTTTGACTGCAACCTTTGAAATCTCACAAACTTTGATCTCCTTAAAGAAGGGCGATCGCCGAGGGCGATTATATGTTCAAACATGCAAATGTTTCGAACGGAAGTCCATTAAATTACTCATAAAAGTACGGCTCGTTTACTAATTTAATACTGTTTTGCCTAATATTCTTTAGTTTATTGAAGAATTTTCACATACGAATGGTGATAAAGCATAAAACAGAAAATGTCTTGAAATATTGGTAATTTTGTACGTTAATCTGCTGTAACACCACGTTTTTGCACTGACACCAATCACAAATTCATTCAAAATTTGCACTTTCAAGTATCTTATACTTGAATATGGAACTTTTTTGTCCTTTTTCACTGGCCTTTTCTTTTTCTTCATGCCCGAGACAATTCAAAAATAGCTAAGATGTTTAATAAATCTGCTATGATTTTTCGGTGATCGCCCTCATCTAAAGAGGCTGACCAGTGACTTTAAACTCAACTGAAATCTTTAAACAAAAAATGAGATATGCAGACGGGAAAGTAGAAAGATTTGAAGCTTTTACCAGAGATGGCAGTCAAGTTTTTTTTCGCGAAGCATAAAAAAACCAATTTATACGAGTCCTGACACGTATGAATTGGTTTAACACATCTGAAGCTACATATTGAAAATAACAACTGACAATATCGTGAGGGGGGCGCACCAGGCCAAGTAGATGACACACATGCCAAGATTGGCAATGGAATGAGAGAGGCAGAGCACGCCAAAGGCCGAGCGGAGAGCGGGCGCCTTGAACACCGTCCACACGCCCAGTGAGTTCGTGCCGAGACCGAACAGGCCTACCTGCTCAGCACGAACATGATCACCATCTCTCTTTATTATCGACAATCTTTATCAAGGAACCCTATCAATATATGCCTAATAGAAAATAATCGATTGAGGATATACTTCGTTAATAGCTTCAGAAATACTATGATTTACCGCAAAAAAACTAATGGCTTTGGAAATTTTGCCGCGTGTTGCTATTAAACTGACAAGTCCAAGTGAGATCCCAGCAATTTCGTAGTCCTTCATTTAAAAAAATGATCGCGATCCTTGAAGGTTAGCCTGACGTGAGTGGACACACTTATACACCAATGATTAAATCTACTTATGAACATGTCTACCAATGTATTCAATCCAATCGCACGAATTGAATTAGTTCCCGACACGAAAACATTCCTAAGATTATAGAAAAAATAAGCATGCCTCAATACCCATGAACACAGATTCACTGCGTTCGGAGACCATGATCGCACCTTTTATCATCTGCGTTTTTTGGAGACCGACAACATATTTTCAAGCGGAAAATTCTGCGAATTCTGAAACACTGCTTCAATTTGGTTGCACTTCACGGAGAGAATTTCAGGAAAAGGATGGCTTTCAATAATCTCTAATTTGCCTGTATGTTCTAGCGGAGAAGTACTCTTGGAAGCACCCGGAAAAATTTTATTCCGTCTCAATGATCTACACCACTCTTTGGCAATAATGATACATCAAAGTGGAAAAATAAAACGACAGTCTGATTGGGAGCACAATATTATGGCGAAGAAATGGACCTTTCTACTTTATAACAAACTACATACATAGCTCTGGAATGAGCGTATTATGCATGATAAACATACCTCCTGCTTTACCTTTACAATGCCGTTTGATTAGCGTTGAAAAAGAAGATAATTTCTGGCACACCTACTTTTCGTTAAATATTGTAGCTAAAGGAGGAAGTTGAACAGCGAAAACGAAAGTAATGCATGTATGTACATATCAGTGTGGATGTAAGAAGTGAATATTTATAGTACCCATTATCTACTATAATGAAGCGCACTAATTTTTATCTCTCTCTCATTATTGTGAAACTTATATGATAGCAAAAATGAATTACGTCTTCACTCAAAAATATATTTCCATCATTTATTCAACTCTGCAAATCTTTTGCATTGTCTATATAATTGCTTGCTCGCATGTAAGCAAGCAGTAATAGAGATTAAAAAAAAATATTTTGCAAAAAAAAGATAATAAATGTTTAGCCATGAGAGGTGATTTTCAAGACATCGAGATCAACTTAACCACACACAGAAAAAATATTCGTGATATATCACGAAAGGAGGTACGAATATATTATTGTGAGTTGCTTAACACTAAACTATTCGTGAATACCGCAGGGAGAATTAGTGTCTCCAAAGGAAGTATTCGTAGAATGTCGCCGCGGGCAGCCGGATCCACCAGGCGCAATACATTTTTGCCGATTTCTGCACAGTTTAAAGCTGTTTATCTGAATTTTTCGAAATGTTTCATGATATCTGTCTAGCAGACACTCTGCTACATCCTCTCGGTCATTTTCGTGCCAAGTCTGCTCCTCTTTCGTCCGTTATAATTAGTTTTAGACCCATTTGTGCTACTTTTCGCATCCAATTGATGAAAGTTGCTATTTTTCTCTCTCTCCCTCTTTCTCTCTATCTCTCTCTCTCTCTCTCTCTCTCATCGCTGCCCCACCATCCTACAGATCAGGTTAGCTAATTATCTTTCTTTTGCGAATGAGAGAGAGAGAGAGAGAGAGAGAGACAGACAGACAGGGAGACAGACAGACAGACACAGACAGACAGACAGACAGACACAGACAGACAGACAGCGAGAGAGAGAGAGATAAAGAGAAGGCGTCTCTCTCTCTCTCTCTCTCTCTCTCTCTCTCTCGAGGAGGGGGGGGGAATGAATGCAGTGTAGGTTCGTGCTCTAGCTACCGACCAGTGGGACGCCTGCCATTACAGCGATTTGTAGTCCGTAAAGTATGATTTCTTCTTAATACTATTTCTGATGATTATATAATTTGATTTTCACACCAAAATGAAGCGTTGCTTTTATGCGAATGGATTTGTTGCTTCTTTTTCTTATTTTTGAGTAGTATATCATTGCCTTCTCTATGAACACCATTTGTTTTGTATAAAATAGCTATTGAAAGTGAGTTCTTGCTTCAGACTTGGTTTTGCGGGTGGACGGCTGCAGCCTGAAGTGAGTCCAAGGCAGAGACACACAGTGGAAGGAAGAATTAATGAGGAACTTCGCGCATTGACAATCGAGGGTAATTTGAGAAAAACTAATGACTGATACTTATACATCTTTTTCTTTAGACATTCTGAGTGGCAGTGACGGCCGAAGGATGCTCGAGTGCATTCGTTCTGGCGAATCCTTTGACGCTGACGTGCACGCAAGGAACATGTTCAAGCGAAGACTGGGTGCATTCTTGCTGAATCGATGCGACCGGTTAGGATATTGTACTTATTTGTTGCTTTTACTCGTCAATGAATCTGTGCTTCGTTAAGCCGAAACTCTCCACGTCCGGATGAAGTTCGCTCATTTGTCGACCACATCTGCTCCCCCTTCCCACAAATTAACCAGGTATTTTTCTGTCCCATTTATCCTTTGATAGTGGTGCAAGTGTTATGGTTCGCAGAGTCGCTACATCGGTCACTGCAAGGCGATACTCTTCGAGTATATCTACAACCGTCGACAGCAAATGAAGCGAGAAGGACAGGCATGCACCAGAGTCTACCGTAAGAGTGCCAAACTGAACGCGTCAACCTACTCCATCGAACACTTGGCCGACCTCAACAGTGAGCTTCAGCGAAATGTCGACGGGCCCGGTGCAGATCGCCTGATCCAGCTAACTAGGTAAATTCGTTTTGGCTGCTAACTTTATTGCAAACAAAACAAAGAAAATTATGAGCTTATGAGCGGCCACTGGCAAACTTATTTTATTTCTACCTTATCTGTACTCTAGACCCTTCCGCCGCCACGTGATCGAAGAACGCAAAGTTGCTGGAGCATTCGACGCAGTAAGGCAACTGCACGACCCTTCTGTGGTTGGATATAAGCTCTTTAGCATTGTTGATTTGGAAATCATTTAATAGTTTGGTAGACTTCATTAATTACCCGACGAATGTACTTTTTTGCCCGAAAATTGATTAAATTGATTCACGCAACGACATTTTATTAGATACTCGATGACTTCCAAGACATGGAGTCGGTTGATGTGGCCGCCTTTTTTGCCAAGTGGCCTTCTTTCGTTTCTGTTGTCGCTGGTCTGGTGGAAGTCTACATTGATACTGCCAGAAGAACCGCATGGGAATCCACGATCACCCTTACCGGCGAAGGTTACTTTCTTATCTAATTTTCACTTTAATTAGGCTGTCCTGTTACTTTAACATTTACCATAATCCTCAAGAAAATAGAATGTAACAAGAGAAACTCAGACAGCAAAGTGCAATTAGTAAAGAAAGTAAGCACGCTTAAATTCTACTCTTTTATTATATTCTACTCGCTTCGAACACCAGTTATCTTTAGACAAGAACACGCATCTTACCTTGCTGAGGATCATGCTGCTTCTTCAAAAAGAGGACAAGAGAAAGAAGTTGTTCCGCCTTGAGCACATCTTCAGGGAGTTGCCGGTAAGTCGTTTCAGACGTAGGTTATGATCTTGTAATGTCACAAGCCACTACATATATTATAGTTTTAAAATGGTCCAGTAACAATAACTGTTCTTTTTTTCAATTCTTGCAAAATTCGCTTATGATTCAGTTCATTTCTTTAGAAAGAACCAGACGCCAGCTCTGTTGTGTCTGCACTGGCGTCGAAGCGAACAGAAGCGGAGGATGGCCGTAGAATCCGCACGCAGACGCAGCCCCTTGTCGTGCAATACGGTGGAAACAGAAGACAGTTCGGCGTATTTGTGCAAGTGCGTTAAATCCATATTAGAAGAAATATGTATATGCCATTTTTTTATTTTTCTATCTTTCTCTGTTGTAGACTTTCCTCAATCTTTCTCTTTTACTCAATTACGTCTGCGTTTCAGGGAAACGAGATCCTCTGCAATGACGGTTTGCTTCACGCGCTGACTGTGGCTCTCGCTGCGCACTACGTATTCGGGCTGAAGTGGGATCGCGAAGTGACTGATGTCTGGTTCATTCTCCTGCGACTTCTCGGACTTCCAACATGGGGAATCAAGTCGAATGTTGCCAGAGTGGTAGCCGACACGATTGATGCGAACTTGAAGGTGTACGCGACTCCCTGAAGCTGAATGACAAGTCGAAGGTTGCTGTTGCTGTAATTTTGTTTTTTTTTCATCAAAATTAGGTTTTGTTTCATTTTCTTTGTGATATTACGGTAGCCTTGTATTTTTTAGACGAGAGCACACACATCTTGTAAGAAATTGATCGATTGTGAAGATATTTACGTGTATACTAGGAGTCTTTATCGAATTTGGCTGTATTCCTGTAACATAGATTTATTACTGTACATGGTTCTATATTGTTGAGGTACTAACGTTAGTACAACGATATGCTCTTGTATATGGGTTATAGGTTTTTTTGGAAATGATTGCTAAAATATAAAGAATCGTTTGTCAGACTCCAAGGGTTACATTGTAAGAAAAGTTTCCATAAAACTCTGGATAGAGCAGAAGGGATGGTAGAGGTGACACACCGCTTAAAACTACGAATACTTCCTTTGGGCGCAAATGTCGGCGCTCGAAAAGCTAGATTCTACGAATATTTACTTAGCCTTTTCGGTAGAGCACGACTTTTACGGATATTTTTTCTGTGTGCATATTCGGGCAAAATGAACTCAATGGATTACTTGCAATGCTCGCACTGCACTATTGTTTCGATGAGACAATTGATAGAACATGTGATACGCGTGATGGTTCCTCGAACAAGATTTATCGTTTTAATATCAAGAAACAATAAACTAGATGAATGAATACGATTGTAAAAACTTTTATTCTTTTAAAGGGTCACATTTCTGAGGCTAAACCAGAGGTTACTGACGTGGGCTAAGCATGTTAACACGAGTTTTAGCATCATGTTTAGCTTTCACATCCCGATTTCTTTGTTATTGAGGTAGAGACAGAGATAGAGAGATATAGAGATAGAGAGAGGGAAATATAACGAGAGTGTTTTTCTCGTTGGTTTACAAAGTTTTACGCAATAATTTTTTTCCTTTCAAGCAGCTTTCAGAACACTCGAAAAAAGGAAAGAAAAAAGCCATATCGATCTAATGTCAGAAAGTGTGGTCGTAGGCTTTTCCGTTCTCAGGTTCGGCTGCAGATTTGCATAACCGTTATTGTAGCCGACGATAGTTCGGCACTGGATTCGTGCGATGTAGCCGAAGACGCCGTGGAATTAATCTTATAATATTTGTTCATTTTATTATTGACTCGAAAAAGAGAAAAAGCTGAATAATTCCATTTCTGCTGCGTCACCTGCAACGCCTCTTGCTTCCATTTCATGCTTGTAGTCGCGAAGAACCTAGAAAAGTCGCGTTTCCTTTCATGTTCGTCCGTCCGTCCGTTAATTCCCCCTCTTTCGCTGCTAGGAGGTGCCCTTATATTTGATCGCAATTTACATTTCATTGTGTCGTCACCTCCTTTAAAGATGTAGATGTACAATTAAACATATAAAAGTTGAATGAACATAGTTGAAGTTATTGCATCTCCGCCTACCACCATATTCAATTTGTATCGTTGTTTATTTTACTTAATCGATACTTCAAATCATTCTTTACAAAGAAAAAATAGATGAATCCTACGTACATTATTTAAAAAAAGCTTTGGTCATTCACTATGGAAAGAGAAAAATTAAACACCAAGAGAAATATTTGTAAATTGGACGCCGAAAAGATAGAAGATTTATACTAATTCAGAGAGTGATTGAGATGAAGGAAGAAAGGAACGATGCAATGACAGAAGCAAGAAGACCCGTGTGGTCGTGGGCGGCTCCGTGCTCAGGTTCGATCGTAGATGCAGTTGGCACCAACGTTGTAGTAGCCGACGATGGCACGACAGTGGACTTCGGCGACGTAGTCGAAGACGCCGTGGAATTAATTCCATTATCTTCCCTGTCGTCTCGACTGTTCTCAGGTCCGGTCGTAGATGCAGTAGGCAGCACCGATGCTGCAGCCGACGACGGTACGGCAATCGAGTCGATCGACGTAGTGACAGAGGCAAGAGGAGCCGCGAGGTCGTGGGCGGCTTCGTTGTCCGGTTCGGTCGCAGATGCAGCTGACACCAACGTTGTAGTACGACATTCGAGTCGAGCGACGACGCCGTGGAGTTGATTTTATTATCTTTCTCATCGTCCCAACTGTGGAATGTAGCTGTATAATTCCATGTTTGCTGCGTCGACTGCAGCTGCGCTTGAATGAATGAAGGTCTCGATTTTCTGCTTGCACTCGAGAAGAGCCTAGGGAGTTCGCGCTTCCTTTAATGTTAGATATGCATATATATATGTATGTACATATATATAATATAAGTGTATATATTTGGATCTTTCTTATAAAAAATTCTCTTTTGTTGAAGCGAAATTGCCTTGAATTGCAAAACTATAAACCTCTGAGCTTGTAGAGTTGACGCATCTATAATCCACAAACACACCTTCGGTTCGATTTCCAACGAATATGCCGAATACTCCATGAAATTCAGACAATTGCCAGTACACTAACAATATTATGAATAATATGTAAGAAATTGTTTAAGCTTACCGTTAGAAATGCTATGTATGTACTTACATATTGATGTAGTAAGTGTTAGAATAAATACGTACGACTACGCAAGCTGCGCATTCTTCCTTTGAAACGGTTGTCGTTTGTGTCTTGACGTCCAGGTGATTGATGACCTGCTCAATATAACATTTGCGTCCAGCGACGACAGCCAATGTAACGGCAGCGAAGATGAAGAAGAAGAGGAGGCGACAGCCAGAAGGCATCTCAAGATTACTGGAGAACATTTCCCATCTCATTGAAAAAAGATAGTTCTAGCCGAATTGTGGAGTTGAAACAAGCAAGAATTTAGAAGAAATGAAATGGAATGGGTTGAAGGCGATGAAGGGAAAGCGAGGAGAACGACTGAGAAAGTGATTGAGAAAGCGGCGAGGAGTGAAGGGAGAAGAGGAATCCTACTCTTATGCACAAAAAAAAATTGTTTGAAACAACATTGTTTGGTGCACGATTGTTTGATGAATTGTTTGAAAAAACAATTGTTTCAAAAAATTTTTTTGTACTACAAATTTGCACGCTATCCAGTCCGAGGCAATTGTTTGGATTGTTTTACATTTTTACGGTATTTAGCGGGATGATCGTAAACAACTAATTAACGGACGGAGAAAAGAATGTTTCAAACTTTTACTACGAGATCTAATTAAAAGCTTGTTTTTGTTGTTGTCCGTGTTTGTTTTAGTTTTTTTTTTATTTGATAATCATATTTCAGCAGCGAAGGTACCGGGTGCTGCTCCTTGTCGGGCGGTGCGAACGCGGGCTGTTGGCCTGGAAGGATCTCGTAGGAGTTGCCATTTGTGAGGTGGGCAATCCGTGATTGTTCTTATTTTGAGAACAAGTAGGATGTATTTCACATGTGGAACTTTATTTCTCTTCGGTTTGAACAGTTTTGTAAAGATGCTTTCTATTTGAAACAGTTAAACCGATCCGTTTGAATGGTTTTTTTTATTCGGGAGTTTTAGCTTGGTAATGGGATTACATTATGTGAATGACGTTTCTTTTCTTGTAGTTTGGAGTATTTCCTGGTATCTGAGGCCCCTTCGCGTCTTTGGAACGCTCGGAGTCTCATCAGCTTGCCCTTCCAGGTTTTCTAGTCGATTCTTTTTTAATTATTATTATTATCATTAGCTTGAGTATGCAAAGCCTATTTCTCTTTCTTTTTATGCTTTTTATTTGAAACTGTTTAAACCGATCCATTTGATTCTTTTCTTTTTATTTCGGGAGTTTTGTCTTAATAATGTGATTACATTAAGTGAATGTCATTTCATTTCTTGCAGTGCGGAGTAGTTGACAGGTCTCGGAGCGCGGTTCGCGTTTTGAGACTCGCGGAGTCTCTTCAGCTTGCTTTGACAGGTTTTCGAGTATTTTTTTTTTAAATTTTTTTTGCTTGAGCCTTTTTCTCTTTATTTTTTATGCTTTCTATTTGAACCCGTTCAAACCGATCCGTTTGAATCTTTTGTTTTATTTCGGGAGTTTTAGCTTAGTAATGTGGTTTCATTAAGTGAATGACGTCTTTTTCTTGTAGTTCAGTGTTCTTGCCTGATCTCTGAGGCCCCCCTTGCGTCTTTGAATTGATTCGAAAAACTTTTTGAGGTTTTTCGAATCAATTATTTTTTTAATTATTATTATTTTTCTTAATTGTTATTTTAATAGGGATCCTTCTTGAAAGTTGAAAAAATTAATTGAAAGTGGAAAATTAATTGAGCTGGGTTTGTTGAATTAAAGTAAATACATTAGAGAGATGCCGCGTCCAGTGGGAATATGCTGATCCTCTTTTTGTTGACCTGTTCACCAGGATGCATGTTCCATGAGTTGCTGATTGTCGCGCTGGCTTCTCTCTGCAACCTCCGAGACTACACTTCTGCTTCCAACCGCGCCCGAGCAGCTTCTCTTCCACCTTGGCTACGGTAAACGAAGTGTTAGCAATTACAGTAAACTTTATTGTAAAGGATTGTAAGGGATTTTCCGGGTTAATTTTATTCTGCTTTCTGTTTAAGATGAATTCTTTGTGCATCTCATTTTTAGTAATTAACGCTGTGAAACATTATGCGGCGTTTTTAAGGAGTACTAGTGTGCATTATACACTAGTATTCCTGAACTTTTTTTCTAACTCGATGTCCCGTAGTAAGCAGATTGTCCCCAGTATTTCGCCGTAGCTTTCTTTTAAACAAATTTTCTTTTTTCTCTCTATCTCTTTCTCTCTCGTTCTAACACTTACTCGCTGGAGCTTTTAGAAATGATATAAAGAAGGATGGGGAATAATTATTTCTGGGTAGTCGAGGTAGTTTATAAATTTCGTAATAACTTCTTACTTGATATGGTAGTTTAGCTTCAAGCAAGGTATTGTTGAAGAATTGTCATTCTACTTGAGGTTCGTCGTAATCGGCAAGAGTACGATCTGTCCGCGAGAAGGATTGAGAGTGTGCCAAGTTGAGCGGCAACAAAGAAGTTGGTCGAATGATTTTTTAATTTTTTTTAAATTTAAATCAAATGTCCAATTTGATTGAAGAAACATAAGGAATGTCTATTTTTTGTGAAAACATATATGCTTACATTTACCAAGGACTCTTAGAGTCCATTTCGTATGGTTTTTCTTGAGTTATTCCTAATAAAAAGTTTCAAAACTTGTTTGCAGGAAGGTAGAAGAGTTGCAACACGCAGCAAGATAGGCAAAAGATCTTGGAAGCATAGGTATGATAAAGAATTTGTTCACTTTTTTTCTACTACTACAGTATATAGCGAGAACGAGTTGCTCGAAAAATGAGGATACGGTATCATCCTGCATATATTGAAGTTCCTTGCTTTTTTTGTTTTTAGCATCTAGTTTCTGCTTTAAGTTTACCTAGAAGATTTTTTGAGAATGTTATTAAGTTTTGAAAGTGATATTCTTGTATTCGTCACTCTTACATGTTATATTCTTGCTTTTGAGATGAAAAACGCTTGGATTCGGAGGAGCTTGGCGGTTTAGAGAGTGAAAGAGAAGGAGAAGAAGGGGCCAGAGGTTAATCGATCTTTTTTGATTTCACTATACACCTACTGTTCATCCAAGCAGTTAACTCTTATTTTATAATGTTAATCTCTACGCTCCATCAGTCGACCGTGTCATTTATTCCCTGATTTTTAAGCTATATTGAATAAAGTAAACGAAGTGCTCTCAATTACAGTAATCTATTGGTTCAGAATCTTTACTAATGTTACACATTCAAGTGCTTGGATGCTTATTAAAAAGTTCATTAACTCCTTTATTAATTGTAAAGAAAAAAGAAAACAGGAAACCTCTTCAGTTTTGTTTCATTGCTAAAGAACAGTTTATCTGAAAGTGATTGTGGAAAAATTGAGCCGTAAGTCATAATCTGTTAATGTTTCATTGCTAGGTATGTTGTTAAATGTTGACTCGTTCTGTCCTTAATTTACTTAAATATCTTTGGTTAATATCTTTAAAGAGTTCATGTGAATGTTTGAGAATAAATTCCTTACAATTAGCTATGTTACTCTTTTTTACAAACCAAACACAAGCTTTACGGCACTAGCATTCAACTGCCCGCTTACAAAGTCTTTGAATGCTGATCGATCGAGCACAATTGAAAGAAGAGGGCATGCATCTCCCTCTCGTGGCATCTCTCTACCTCTCTTTCTCTCTCTCTGTCTCCCTTTCTCTCTCTGTCTCCCTTTCTCTCTCTCTCTCTCTCTCTCTCTCTCTCTCTCCCTCATTCTCTGTCTGTCTGTCTTTCTGTCTGTGTCTATCTGTCTCTCTCTCTCCCACTATCTCTCTCTCTGTCTCCCTTTCTCTCTCTCTCTCTCTCTCTCTCTCTCTCTCTCTTTCTCTGTCTGTCTGTCTGTCTGTCTGTCTGTCTGTCTGTCTGTCTGTCTGTCTGTCTGTCTGTCTGTCTGTCTGTCTGTCTGTCTGTCTGTCTGTCTCTCTCTCTCTCTCTCTCTCTCTCCCTCTGTCTCTCGGCATTGTATACAGATCGATCGAACGCGAATGCACTTGAAAGGCTGCATCCAACTCTCTTTCTCTCTCTCGCTCTCTCTCTCTCTCTCCCTCCCTCTGTCTCTCGGCATTGTATACAGATCGATCGAACGCGAATGCACTTGAAAGGCTGCATCCAACTCTCTTTCTCTCTCTCGCTCTCTCTCTCTCTCTCTCTCTCTCTCTCTCTCTCCCTCTGTCTCTCGGCATCGTATTGCTGATCGATCGAGCGGAATGCACTTGAAAGGCTCCATCCAACTTTCGCACTCTCGCCTTCTCTGTTTCTCTCTCTCTCTCTCTCTCTCTCTCTCTCTCTCTTTTTCTCTGTCTTTTTGTGTCTGTCTGTCTGTCTCTCTCTCTCTCTCTCTCTCTCTCTCTCTATTTCCATCGTTCTCTATGGGCGCCTCCCTTTTCATCTGGATATCTTCGCCCTAGCATTCACAATGCTAGGGCGGGTAGTGTGGTGGTAGTCGCTTGGGTGGTTGGTGCGCGGGGTGCGGGTTCGGGTCCGGTCGGAAACAAACTGTCTTTCTCTCTCTCTCTCTCTCACTCTACTTTCAGGAACAACCAGCGACGACGACTCCATCATCACTACGGATTAAAGGTTAACTAAATTATCGACTTTTGCGATCCTTATTAGGGTTTTAGTCTATTTCACTGCTGTTTTGGCAACAGTTCAGCCAAACGCAGTGAAGTATGACGTTCGCAAGAGTAAGATAATTGGCTATCCCGATCCGTATGATGGTGGAGGTGCGTCGAGAGATAGAGAGAGAGAGAGAGAGAGAGAGAGAGAGAGAGAGACGGAGAGAATGTAGGAGAGGGTGTGTAAGAGGGTTAGCTAATTAGATATCGAAAAAGTTTGGTAATTAGCATCGAAACTTATCGGAAAATATAAGAAAACAGCTAAAATGCCATGAAAAATGGGTGCGCAAGCAGAAAGGGGCGGAGCCAAGGTGGCTGCGCTGCGATTGTTTGATATGCCAAACAATTTCGTTGAAACAAATTGTTTGATATGCCAAACAACCGCGCATCAAACAATGATTGTTTGCTATATGGAACAGCATTGTTTTGGCGCAGATAAGAAACAAATTGTTTGATATATCAAACAATGTTTTTTGTGTGTGGCTTATAACAAAAGATGGTACGCATGGAATTTCATTAAAATTGGTTCATCGTGAACCAAATTTCATCCTCTTTCTTTTGATGTATGTTTCGGCATGTGGAAACGTTTCTGAAGTAGTGTTTTAACCCTTCTTATGATACAGAACGAAATTTCCCATATAAATCCAAACTTTTCAATAAAAGTATGTATGTACCATTTGAAGATCTCCGTGAGAGCTCTAAGATGATAAACTTACGATTTTGAAAGATTAAGATTGAGCGTAGTTATGCACATTTTAGGTCCCCGAGTTACAATGCGCTCGCACTGTGACTCGGCGACCTAAAATGTGTCATTTTGATCGACTTGCGCACATTTTTCGTCTGATATCGAAAACATCTTACGCTTTAAATTTTTCTTTAATGACAATTATTGTGTAGCAAATTTAACGCTCTTTCTTCCTATCTAGGTTCCAGAGTGTGGAAATGATCATAAAGTGGAATGCTAACTCCTCAAATTATTTAAAGCCAATTTTCTTGACTAAAATGAAATCTAACAGAACATGTTTCTATATGAAATTTGAAGCGCTTTCGAAATGCTATTGAATGATATGTACATGGTTTCACAAAACAGGTTTTGGATGAATTTATAACTCAATGAATTTTCAGGGTTACGGTAATGTATCTCGAAGGGAAAAAATTGTATGATGATGAAATTGTATGATGATGCTCATTAAATAGAGCGCGTCGAGTTGTATAAGAAAAATGTTTTCTGTTAACGAATTCGAAAACAATTTTCCCGGGGCAGGCCACGCTCGAAGCTTACTGACATGCTCTCTTAACAAGTAAATCTATAAGGAGTAAAACTTAAAATTTATTTGTACCCCAATTTGCTAAATGCAACCAAATTCTTTACTGTTTGTAATACCATTTTGTTTTGTCAAAAGCTGGGAAGAAATATTATATAGGCATGCATATCGCGTTGATAAAAGTGATGGGAAAAGTGGTTAAATAAAAGTATCTCATGGAACATGAAGAACTTAGGCATTACTATTTTAAATATTTTTTTTCAAATATATTTTTTTATTAAATTTTTTTATTTACACAAAAAATTAATTAAATAATTTTACAATGTCCTCGTCTTCCTTATCTCTTTTCCCTGTTATTGTTTATGCCGTCTATGTTTGGTATTGTGCATACATTCAGATGTGTATATTTTTAGCGATGACTGCTGTAAGAACAAAATTTAATGAAAGTTTTATCGATAATTAATCAATCGATAATCCAACGGAGCAGCCGTTGTACTGTTGACCGAGGCAGACGGTGAAGTTGGCCGTTATCATGTCGATCGGGTAGAAGATCTAGAAATTATTTTAAAGCTAAGTAAAGAAATCATTATTTTTAAATAGCGCTTTCGCATGCACTTTGTCTTTGTAAGGCATAGTCTATTGTACGCCACTTACTCAAGTTGATAAATTTTTTTTGAATGACAAATTTACTGCTATGGCAGAAGCGTTGTACATTCAAATGTATTATTATTATTGAACACATTTTCACCTTGCACAGCAATGAGAATAACGGCGCACGTCCCTCTATTCTCTCGCTATCTCCACCTCTCTATCTATCTCTCTATCTCTCCGTATCTCGATCTCTCTAAATTTCTCTCTGTATCTCTTTCTTTCTCCATATCTCTTCTATCTGTCTCTTTCTCTGTCTCTCTCTCAATAACGAAGAAACAAATATGTAACAAAGAAACCGGGATGTTGATATCATTGCAAACACCCGGTTTCTTTGCAAACACAATACTAATAGAAGTTTTCATCATTGCAATAATTTATCTATGTATCTTATGATTTTCTGATATTAAACGACAAATGCTATTCGAGGAACATTCAGTCGTATCATGTGTCTTTCCAATTTCTCATCGAAACAATAGCGCAGAATGGACATTGTACGAAATGCATTTTTGCTCTTTTTGCTCCAATGTGGTTACATTGATCTCGATCTCTTGAACATCACGTCTCATGGTACAAAATTGATAATATTTATTTTGCAAAAAGAATAACTTTTCCACATCATTTTATGGACTATGGACAATGCATAGATCCACGAAAAAAAGAGCTGTCAAATTGAAAAAAAAATGTTCGCAGCATATTTTTGCATGAAGACGTAATTCAGTTTTTGCACCAATAACAGAGAGAAAATTAGTACTCATACAAGTTTCGCCGACGCGAGAGGGAATAAAAAGTAGTGTAATTCATCATACTACATAATGGAACTATAAATATTCATGTTTTACATTGTCCAAATGGATTCACTAATACATTACATACATAATACGTTTTCGCTATCCAACTTCATGTTATAACTACAATGTCTAACGAAACAAAAAGTCTTCATTTTCGAAATTATTTCCTATGATAAAAGATGTGTGCCGTGTTATAGTGTGACGAGGGAATTTGAAATGAGTCTTCTTCTGCAAATGAAAAACTAAACTCTTTTGCCCGTCGAGCTCTCTATGAACATTCCTTCGCTTCAGTGTACGTAATAAAAGAGTTAGCGCATATCAAATAGCATTATAGGGGTGAAACAGGAAGTGTATGAAACGCTGATTCTAGAACTAGTTAGATATACAGTAGAAATGATGACATGCTCTCAATCAGACGGCGTTTTCTTTCTTTCATTCCAATTCGATGAATCATTATTGCAAGCTGTTTTTGAGACAGAATAAATTTCCGGATTTTTTTGTTTGAAAAAGTGCCTGCAGCCGATCTATCTAGAATGTGCAAATTAAAGAATTTTGAAATCATGCGACATCCTTTTCGTGGAATTCTCTCCTTGAAGTGCGGCCAAATTGAAGCAGGTTTCCGAATTCGCAGAATTTTACGCTTGAAAACATATTATCAGTCTCCGAAAGTGCTCATGATGATAATCATAGCGATCATAGTGTCCGACCAAAGTTAATCAGTGTTCGTGGGTGTTAAGACATGCATATTTTCTAACCTCTATTTTATGATTTTCGTGTCGAGAATTAACTCTATTTCCTGATTCGTTTTCGTAAGATTAGATAGAATACATTGGTATGTATACATCTTAATAAGTAGATAAATTTAAGCTTTCCAACTCTCGTCAGGAAAACGCGTATCGGCGGTAGCTCGATAATTTTCTCTTAAAGGAGGCCTTAAGGGAAAAACTCCTACCACGAATTCCCTGACGGATTTGGACGGAATGATAAAAAGAACGGAGTAAAGAATGAACAGAAATGGTGCTACAGCCCCTTGCCTCTCTCCCCAGAAACGTGTGGTTTGCACCACTGCCAGGTGAGCCAACGTGTTAAGAAAAACCCGGCCAATGTAGGTTGCGCGCACCATATGTATGCAATTAATACGAATGACACGGTTGGCCCCAGTGGCCTCAACGTTGCTCTGTTAAAAATTTTTGAAAATGGCGGGAAAATAAAATATTTGGGAATTCAGAGTAAAAACAGTGTTAATTACCTCAGGGCATGAAGGTTTTTGTGACTGCGGGATACTTGCAATCGAAGTTTCTAGCAAAACCCGACCATATAAGGCGAAAAAAACAAGACACTATTTATTCGCCTCGGACCTCCTTTAATGGAGGACTTCGAAATTGCTGGGATCTTACTAGGCCTTGTCAGTTTCATCAGCTTACACTAAATAACAGCACTCAACAAACTATTCAATTATTTTATTGTGAATCATACTATTTCATTGGTATATTAAATTAATACATATGTTCTCAATCGTATACTTTCTATCGAATCGATATGAAAATGGTGATGTAAAAACATAACCATTTATAGGTTTCCTTGATAAAGATTGTCGAAAATAAAGAGAGATGTTGATCATGTTGGTGCTGAACAGGTAGGCCTGTTCGGTCTCGGCACGAACTCACTGGGCGTGTGGACTGTGTTCAAGGCGCCCGCTCTGCGCTCGGCCTTTGGCGTGCTCTGCCTCTCTCATTCCATTGCCAATCTTGGCATGTGTGCCATCTACTTGGCCTGGTGCGCCCCCCTCACGATTCTGTCAGTCGTCCTATGACTTGTATATTTCGTATATAATATTAATTCGTTACTTTTGACTACTTGACATTCATTTTTAGAGTTCACACGGAGAACCCGCTCTCGCACGGTATTTTCGGCAAAAAGATTGCCCAGGTTGGATCCATGCTATTAGTGTACGTCATTTAGAATTTTACAGAATGAAAATTAAAATACTCCTTCAATCCTGCGTTCCGCTTTCAGCTGGCGGTTCTCTTTTGGGATATGTCCATGTGGTCGCATCTAATCGTCTCAATCAATCGGTTGGTAATGCATTTTTTTCTCTTTTTAATTACCAAATACGAAGAAAAAAGATGTGGCCTTAGTTGATGCATGAGCCGTATTCAACTAAACAGTACAATTAACAATGAATGTGTGCCTGATGGAACAAGGTTTCCTGATATCTAAAATGTTTCAGATTCGTTCATAAATTTATTCGCCTAATACATATGCTGAATCCTTGAAGCAAGAAATTATGATGAATGAAAAGGCAGCAGAGGGAGTCAGAGAGAGAGAGACAGAGAAAGAGTGAGAGAGAGTGAGAGAGAGTGAGAGAGAGTGGGAGATAGAGAGTGAGAGAGAGAGGGAGCTCAAAGGTGTTTTTGAATTTATTATTTATTTACTTCTGTTTGCTGTTATCCGATCCGCTCTCGTAATCTCTTTACGATTCGCTCGACTTCACTGCTCGTCTGCGCCTGCTGGGCACTCGCCTTTCTTCACTCCGTTCCGCACTTTTGGGGTTGGCTTCTTTTAGTTTCAGTAAGGTACGTTAATTGGCTCACGCAGATGAGCGCGACTACAAAATTGAGCTTTATGATCCTCTGCTGGCCGGAATCAGTTTCTTCTGCATTCCAAAATGAATTGAAATAATGAACTTTTTGGCTATTTTTTTGCTAATTTTGCGACTTGCAGAAAATATTAGAAGTAGAAAAAAGTAATAAATATATACGACATGCTACGGATTCTACGACCCGATCGACTGGATGTGGAAGTACGCGAACACTGAATGCGGCAGCATTCTCTCGTACTACTCGGACTTTGCCGTAGGCAATGCCGTCTGCGTGGCCATGCTGATGTTTGATGCGGGCACCCTTCTCAAGCTGTGGCAGCACAGCAAAGTACATACTTTTTTGGTTATGAATTATTAATTATCAAATAATTAATAATTAACAATCAAACTAACAATTACCTTGTAAAATAGCTTTCAAAATTTATTGCTTCTGGGAGTAAACAGTGAAGTCTTTTTGTCCCGAACAATTTACTGACATGAATCGATGCAAATTTCCAACGTGAATATGAAGTATTATTTTTAAAAAGAAGAAAAACATTCGTTCGGATGTAGAAACCATCTCAATTTCAGGGACGCGCTGATCATGGCAGAAGCGCCCAAATTAAGTTCTTTGTACAGGTATGCAAGTCAAGCTGTTTTAGGCGCTTGCTTAAAATTCCTCCACTTGTCTTGTTCTTCTTGAAAGACAATGGCATTTGTTGTTGTTTGCAGAGTCTACTCCAGGGCATCATATTCCTGCTGTGTCTCATATCCTGCTACTTCGTAGCAGGATATATGACCGGAGTTTGGTCGCTTTTTCTGACTGCAAGCCTGTCGTGGGGCCTCTGCCACGCACTTTATGGGTATGCGTTCGTAAAATACATTAAATATTAGAGTTTGTTTCACCTAAATACTGCATGAAGTGCTATTGTTCGCTCAAAGCGTTGCTAAATACACATGTACATATGTTGCATATTGTCATCTCATATATCTGAAAACAGGTATAGTTATGTACATATGTATGCACATACCTGCATTCGTACATGTATGTTGGGTCACGTTAACATAACTTCTAGCAATGGCCATAATCAGGCTGATCTTCAACATCTTCCAAACGCGACTGTGGATGCTGCCCTTCGTTGGCCGGCACTTTCAGGGCAGTTCGGCGGCAAGGAAGGTCGTGACCGTGACAAACGCACCCATCTCCAGCAGTTCCTTCAGCGTCTCGCCCACTCCACGCTTGTCAGTACAAACCAGAAGAACAAAGGGAAAGCGGAAAAGTGCATGCTTTTATAATATAATAAAGCTTGGCGATTTTGTGATACTTTCAAAAACGTTTACGAAACTCTCATTATTGAACTCGACAAAAGTCGAGTTCAATCAAGAGAGTTATCTTATAAATTACGCAGAGACATGTCTGTGCCAGTGGTTAGCGTGTTGAGTTACCGCTGGGAAGTATATTAGCCGTTTTCTTGGAAAAGTTCGTACCAAAAACAAACGTTAGCAGAAAACATATGACCAGCCTTGATACGTGTATTCAAATCACAGACATCCATATACGTTCATAACATACATACTTAATTTTCCTTTCAGCTAGAGAGAGCGAGATCTACTCGACGCCGCCTAATGCCGGAGAAGTAATCTTTCCCAGTCGTCGTGCATTGTTAAACTCTTCATATGTTCTCTGAGAGTATCTTTATTGACCTACCAAAAGGTCGCAAAGTTGCTTTCAATGATTTCTATTTCAACCTATATAATATTACAATTTACTTGACTATTATTTAACAATAAGCCAAATCAAAGTTGTATTACCTTGAATACATTATACGGACACACCTGTTAAAAATTTGTTGCATAAACAGATTTTAATCAAGTCGATTTTGTTAACGCATCAATCCATCCGACTACATCGAAGAATGTTCGATTATTCATCTTTTATGATATGCCAGCATGTATAGCCGAGCATAATGTATTCAGGAAAAGAGTCTTCGAAATCAGCTAATTGTAAATAAAATATGTTTGACACGCCTTGCGCGCTCTCTGGAGTGCCGGTCTCGGGGAGACGGTCAGGGCAGCGGTCAAGGCGCACCCGGAATACGAGCTGTGGGTCAGCGACATTCTTCCTCTTTTCTCTCTCTGCCTCTCTCTCTCTCTCTCTTTCTCTTTATCTTTTTCTCTTTCTCTCTCTCTCTCTCCCTCTCTCACAGGTGACCGGCCACTCTCTCGGAGCCGCCTTGGCCTCTCTAGCTGCCTCCTCGGTGTCTGCCGCCGGCCTCGTAGCTCCCTCTGCCATCCGCCTCGTCTCCTTTGGCCAGCCACGCACTGGCGACGCAGATGCGCATGATCGGCTGGTCAGAAAGAGAAGCTGCTTAGGAGGGAGAGAAAGAGAGAAGGATTTAGAGTAAGAAAAGGGGAGAGAGTGAGAGTAATACAGAGACGGGGCGAAAGCTAGAGTGACGGAAAGATAGTGACAGGGCACGACGGAGAAGAGAAGATTAAGAGAATGTGTGAGAAAGAGAGATGGAAATAGAGAGAGAGATTGAGAGAGAGAGATAGAGAGAGAAAGAGAGAGAGAGAGAGAGAGAGCGATATCCAATCTCTTTGCATTCTGCCAGGTGCCTCTCGCCTTCCGCGTTACGCACTTCCGCGACCTCGTCGTTCGTCTGCCGCCTCAGCATGTGCTCTGCTTTCGACATCACGCCACGGAGGTCGGGCAACCCCCCCCAGACTTATGGGGCCATCGGTGCCCCCAAATATGCTTCTGCTATAGTAGACCCCAGGCAATAGATTTGTCCATCAAATAAAATTTATCAGTCATACTATATGCCCATAATAGGTGGCGTTTAAAAGACTATGGGTTCTAACAATAGGGGCTGTCAGCGTATGCCAAAAACTTAATTTAACATGAGCTTTCATCATGAAAATATATAATTATTACAATTAGTTAAAAAAACATTTTTAGATCTTCTACCCGAACGATATGACAACGACCAACTTCACTGTCTGCGTCGGCCAAGAGGACAGCAACTGCTCCATTGGGTTATCTACTGATATGTATAGCAATTGTTAATTTTCGAACGAATTTTCAGTTTATTTTTATTGTTAAAATAGTCACAGTTAAAAGATTTACATCTGAAAATCTTTATTTTTTCTTATTATTTCTTCATTCATCATTATACCGTATTTTCTCTATTAGTACCCCCCCCCCCTTTATTAGAACCCCCCCCTCTAATAGTACCCCCCTCTGAAAATGCCATTGAAAAATAGAACCCCTCCCTCTAGTAGAACCCCCCCTCCAATAGTACCCCCCCCCCTTACAGTCTAATTGTCAACTCGAGAGGTACCTCGAATGAATCTTGGAGGTATAGGATGATCTCTCCAATGTAAATGATGGCAAATCCATTCAAGATATGTGGCAAATTAGATATTACAGTGATGATTCCATACAATGCGAGCTATGATTCTAACTTTTTGAGAATAAAATTTTGTTTTCAAACTTTTTTGTGTCTCATATTGAAAAATAGAACCCCTCCCTCTAATAGAACCCCTCCCTCTAATAGTGCCCCTCCCCTGCAAGGGTATTGAAAAATAGAACCCCCGGGGGTACTAATAGAGAAAATACGGTATTTATTTATGTATTTATTATTTGTGAACGAATAAAAATGTTTTATAGCCAAATTCTTTTCTCGTGGGCCCTTCACGAAGTCTACTTTGGGCACCCGGCGTCCGCGTGGGGATTCGACGGCTGCCCGTGATATATGAAGATGAAATGTGAATGTCGATTACAGTAGATGTCTGTCGTTGCAGGACAATTTGAAATATATTTCTATAATATAATTTCTGCGTAATGCACATGGCTGCAAATTCAGTAAAATATGAAGTCTAATTGTAAGTGAATGGATAGAAGTACAAGACGCGAGCGACTTGAGAGAGAGCGAGAGATAGAGAAATAGGCAGAAGGAGAGAGAGACAGACGGAGAAAGAGAGAGAGACAGGGAGTGAGGGATAGAGTGCGAGAGAAAGAGATATCAGGTGTAAGGGGAAAGAACAAAAGCACAGCTAAGCAAGTCGTGACCAGATAAAAATAGCTTAAAAAAATAAAAGAATGTATACGATGAATTCTGGCAATTTTTACTCTCTAACTTTTCTAAGTGGAATCTTGAAAGATTAATAAAAATTAGCAAAATTAAGGGTACTCTCTGTGATTTCTTAGAAAAACGCATAAACAAGAAGTTCTGACCCATTTTGCACTTACAAAGTCACGAAATATTGAACTTCCTTGTTGATAGGTTCATTATAATGTTAAACTGGAACATCTAAAAGTGCAGGCGAAACCCTATAAAAGCGGCTGATTTGTTCTTTTTCTGATCATTCTTCCATTTGTTCGCCATGAAGGTTCATCGGAAGTCTGCGTCGCTTTTCCCTTTCTATTTTCTTTTCTCCATCCCTCTGCTTTCACTTTTACTTTTCCCTCCTCCCCTCTCCTCTCAATGCTTTCTTAATCACTTTCCCTATCGCTCTGATGTCTGCTCTGTTTTCCTCATCTATTTCATTTCATATTCGTTCCTGATTGTTTCCTCTCGAGAATTCTGCTGGAATCTTTTATTTGTACTATTTTGATTTTTTTTCTTCAATGAATTTATGATCTGGACAGTTCCGTTTTCAAGAATATGAGCATCCTTCCCAGACTTTGAATGCCAAGTCATACTCGGCCACAACAATAATAGTGTCAAATGCATATACAACCGAGTCGGGGAACGGAACCGCAGAAGAACACACGGCACTTCTTTCCTCTATCATTGTCTCCCTCTTTACTGCAATTTCAATCACTTTCTTAATCACAGAATCCATAAATCTTTTATATTTTCCGGTGTCCAATTGCAGATAATTGGGAGAATTTTTTGTGCCGGCCATTTCGGAAACGAATTCTCCCAAACCTTGCTCCTTCGCACCCCTCAATTTTGGTGTGTGTGAAATTCAGACTGAGAAATACTACCTATTTCAATTATTATTATTTAATATATTTGCACCTTGTACAACTATGAGAATATCGGAGCACGTCCCTCAATTCTCTTGCTATCTCCGTCTCACTTTATCTCTCTATCTCTCTCTTTTCCGAATCTCAATCTCTCAATCTCTCTCTCTCTCTGTGTCTCTTTCTTTCTCCATATCTCTATCTCTCAATAACGAGGAAACAAATATATAACAAAGAAACCGGTATGTTGATATCATTGTAAACTTCCCGGTTTCTTTGTTAACACAATACTCATAGTAGTTTTCATCATTGTAATAATGGATCTATGTATCTTATGATTTTCTGATATTAAACGACAACTCTTGTTTCAGTCGTATCACATGTCTTTCCAATTGTCTCATCGAAACAATAGTGCAGAATGGAAATTGTACGAAATGCATTTTTGTTCTTTGTGCTCCAATGTGGTTTCGTTGATCTCGAACTCTTGAACATCTCATCACGTCTCATGGTCAAACATTTATAATATTTATTTTCCAAAAAAACCTGTCTATATCCATGTTCCTGCGAATAACAATTTTATGGACTATGGACAATGGACAGATCCACAAATAAAAGAGTTGCAGATTTAAAAAATATCAGCAGTTTACTTTTGCGTGAAGACGTAATTCATTTTTTTTTCGCCAATAACAGAGAGAAAATTAGTACTCATACAGGTTTCACCGATAAGGAAGGGGTTAAGAAGTAGTGCTATTCATTATACTAGAAAATGGGTACTACAAATATTCATGTTTTACATATTCCAAATTTATTCACTAATACATTACATATCGCTCTCCAACTTCCTGCTATCATTACAATGTCTAACGAAACAAAAAGTGCGTTTCATTGTCGAAATCATTTTCAACTCTCCGCCTATGAGGGAAGATGTGTGCCGTGTTATAGTCAGTGAATTTGAAATGAGTTCTTCTGCAAATCGAAAACTAAACTCTTTTGCCCGTCGAGCTCTCTATGAACATTCCCTCGCATAAGTGTATGTATGTACGTAATAAGAGAGTTAGCGCATATAAAATGGCATTACATGTACCGGTAAAGCAGGAAGTGTATGAAACGCTGATTCTAGTTTGATATACAGTAGGGAAGATGACATGCTCCCAATCAGACGGCTGTTTTTTTCTTTCTTTTCAATTCGATGAATCATTATTGCATGCTGTTATAGGGACAAAATAAATTTCCGGATTCTTTTTGGGGGGGGGGGGAGGATTGCATATTCCTATAGCCAGTCTGGCTAGAATGTGCAAATTAGAGAATATTGAAATCGTGGGACATCCTTTTCGTGGAATTCTCTCCGTGAAGTACGGCCAAATTGAAGCAGTGTTTCAGAATTCGGAGAATTTTCCGCATGAAAACATGTTTTCAGTCTCCGAAAAGTGTTCATGATGGTAATGAACACGATCGTAGTCTCCGAACAAAGTTAATAAGTGATCACTGAGGAATGCATATTTTTCCAAACTCTATGATGGTATACGTTTTTGTATCGAGAATGAACTCCATTTCTTGGCTCGTATTATTACGATTAGATTGAATACATTGGCATGTGTACATGTTCATAAGTAGATTTAAGCACATATTTAAGCTTTCCAACTCTCGTCAGGATAACCTTCAAAGTTCGCGTATCGGCGGGAGCTCGCTATTTTTTTTTTCAATGGAGGACTTCGAAATTGCTGGGATCTTACTAGGCCTTGTCAGTTTCCTCAGCTTACGCTAAATAAAAAAAAAACTGTACAAGATAATTATTTTGACGATGAATCATACCATTTCATTGGTATATTAAATTAATACATATTTTCTCAACCGATTACTTTCTATCGAATCGATATGAAAATGCTGATGTAAAAAAACATAACTATTCATAGGGTTCGTTGATAAAGATTGTCGAAAATAAAGAGAGATGGTGATCATGTTGGTGCTGATCAGGTCGGCCTGTTCGGCCTCGGCACGAACTCGCTGGGCGTGTGGACGGTGTTTAAGGCGCCCGCTCTCCGCTCGGCCTTTGGCGTGCTCTGCCTCTCTCATTCCATTGCCAATCTTGGCATGTGTGCCATCTGCTTGGCCTGGTGCGCCCCCCTCACGATTCTGTCAGTCGTCCTACGTCTTGTATATTTATTTATTTATCGTACACGAAATTAATATTTCGATGTGACAGAACAAATGTATGTTGCTTCCTTGGACCTGACATTCTTATTTAGCGTTCACACGGAGAACCCTCTCTCACATGGTATTGTCGGCAAGAAGATTACCCAGGTTGGATGCATGCTATATTAGAAGTTTTGCAGAATGAGCGCCAATTTAAAATGCTCCTCTAATTCAGCTGACGGTTCTCTTTTGGGATATGTCCATGTGGTCGCATCTAATCGTCTCAATCAATCGGTTGGTAGAGTGTTTTTCTCTCTTTTCAATTGCCAAATGCAAAGAAAAAAACCATCACTCATATTCAACTAAACAATATAGCTAACAATGTGTGCCAGATGGAACGAGTTTTCCTGATATCAAAAATTTTTCGGATTCGTTCATAAATTTGTTCGAATATTACATATACTGACGTTTTTATTCTTTTGCACTTTCTGAATCTTTGAAGCACGAAATTATGATGAATGAAAAAGCAGAAGAGGTAGTGAGAGAGAGTGAGAGAGATAGAGAGTGAGAGAGAGAGAGTAAGAGAGAGAGTGAGAGAGAGAGTGAGCGGGAGAGAGAGAGTGAGAGAGAGTGAGAGAGAGCGAGAGAAAGAGCTCAAAGGCGTTTTTGTATTTATTTTTTTTATTTACTTGTGTTTGCTGTCAGATTCATTAGCGTCTCCTATCCGATCCGCTCTCGCAATCTCTTCACGATTCGCTCGACTTCACTGCTCGTTTGCGCCTGCTGGGCACTCGCATTTCTGCACTCCGTCCCGCACTTTTGGGGTTGGCTTGTTTTAGTTACATTAAGGGCTGTTAATTCGCTCATGCAAATGAGCGCGAATTCAAAATTAATTTTTGTGATCCTCTGCTGGCCGGAACCATCACTGATGACAAAAAAAAAGAAGACTAATGCAGCTTCAAGTTGTCGTCGCGATGCTGATTTATCATTTCTTATTCTAAATATTTGCCAAGGAAGTAGGCTTCCCTTGCAACGATCACCAGTTTCTTCTGCATTCCAAAATTAACTGAAATAAGGAACGTTTCCGCTAAAATGTTTTGCTAATTTTGTTACTTGCACGATGTAATTATTCGAAGGAAGAAAAATAATATAATAAATAGACTCGACATGCTACGCATTCTACGATCCGATCGACTGGCTGTGGAAGTTCGCGAGCACAGAATGCGGCCACGTTCTCTCCTACTACTTGGACTTTGCCGTTGGTAATGCCGTCTGCGTGGCCATGTTGATGTTTGATGCGGGCACCCTTCTCAAGCTGTGGCAGCACAGCAAAGTACATTATTACTTCTCTTGATAATAATTAAAAAATTACCGCATTTTCTCTCTCAGTACCCCTGGGGAATTCTAATAAAGGGGGGGGGATTAATAGACAAAATACGGTACTTAAAAATTAATAATTAATTAATAATTGATAGTCAAAGTAATAATTACCTTGCAAAATCTCTTTCAAAAAATATGTATTGCTTGTGGGAGTGAACAATGAAGTTTTTTGCCCCCCTCTTGCACCAAAGTAGCTGTTTCTGGGCAAAGAATGAAAACGAACAATTTACTGACTATATGCAATATTAAGTACAATGTAAAAAGAGAAAAATCTTTCGCTCGGTTTCAGAAACCATCTCAATTTTAGGGACGAGCTGATCACGGCAGAAGTGCCCAAATTAAGTTCTTTGTACAGGTATGCAAGTCAAGCTGTTTTAGGCGCTTGCTTAAAATTCCTATACTTGTCTTGTTCTACTTGAAAGACAATGGCATTTGTTGTTGTTTGCAGAGCCTTCTCCAGGGCATCATATTCCTGCTGTGTCTTCTTAACTTCTACTTCGTAGCCGCATGGATGACCGGAGTTTGGTCGCTTTTTCTGACTGCAAACCTTTCATGGGGCCTCTGCCACGCACTTGATGGGTATGCGTTCGTTTGTTACATTTAAAGAATCCATTAAAGTGGTATTGATTGCATAAATGAGTGTGAAAGACAATATACTCATGAAGATATTGCATTTGTCACTTCATTTTGGCCGAAAATATGTACAGCTACTTACATATGTACAATGTAAATGTATGTAGGCTTTGTCCCAAAATACTGCTAGCAATGGCCATAATCAGGCTGATCTTCAACATCTTCCAAACGCGACTGTGGATGCTGCCCTTCGTTGGCCGGTACTTTTCGAGCGGTTCGGAGACCAAGAAGGTCGTGACCGTGACGAACACACCCTTCTCCACCGCATCCTTTAGCTTCACGCCCACTCCACGCTTGTTAGTTCAAAACATATGAACAAAAGGAAAAATATATATACATACATACATCCTGCCGTTATTTTTACACATACTTTTAAAAACTATCGTTTATTTAACTTGACAAAAGTCGATTATATTATAACATCTGCGGGCAGACATGCTTGTGCAATGGTCGTGTTGAGTTACCTTTGTGGGAAGTATATTTGTCTTTACCTTGGTAAATTTCGTTGCGGAAAACAAACATTAACAAAAAGTTCCCTTTGGTTTCAGCTAGAAAGAGCCAGCCAAACCATCTCAACAAATTATCTTCTTACAGGCTTACAATTATCATCACGCTTGATGGATTAATTGTTTACTCATATGTAGTGTCTTACTCATAATTGCGTTCATTCCGATTTTGTATAATAATAATAATAATAATAAAAGAATACATGGGGAGAATAAGTTTGATTAGATAAGTATTTGCCTGAAATGGACCCCTGTAATGCTGTAGGAGAGGGTAAACTTCGTATGTTCGTGATGATTACTATTGAAGATGATGCTCTCGTTCCAGAAAGTTCCCTTTATAGTACTCACTATTTTCAATGTCGATTTGCTCTCCACAATGAACTGATGGCAAATTCATTCAAAATATGTATTCTAGTGATGATTCCAATGAATTTGAGCTATGATTCTTCTTTTTTTGAGAAGAAAATGTTGTTATCAAACAGTTAGGACAGCAACTGCTCAATTGGGTTATCTATTGATATTTATACCGGTATTTTGTTGATTATCGATAGAATTTTAGTTTTATTGCTACAATTGTCAATATAAAATATATACTACAAATTAATTATTTATGCATAATTTATTATTAATTTTGTATCTGTACATAAAAATTGACTTGTAGCCAAATTCTTTTCTCGTGGGCCCTTCACGAAGGCTACTTCGGACTCCCGGCGTCCGCGTGGGGATTCGACGGCTGTCTGTGATATGGATAAAATGTGCAAGAATGCCAACTGCTGTATACTTACATACAGTGGCGCTCAGAGAAACGTGAACTTTTGGTTTTTCACCCATATTTTCCTTCAAAGTTTATGAAAGTTAATGAAATTTTCAGGGTTGCTTCTTTATACTGTCAGATCATTAGTAGCAGATTATTGGTTTCATTGATCCACTACAGGTCAAGAACAAATCAATAATTTGAATTACACAGTTTTGCACATTTATGCGTGCTAGACAAAATGATTTATTTCTTTTGGTATTATCGTAGTTTTTATTCGATAGATGGTTGATATTTATTCTAGAACATCTCTGTGATAACTTTTTGGTCAAATAGCTATTTTATCACATGCGGTTACATGATGCCTGCCTCCAGGTCTCGATCCATGCATGCGGCCTGAGATGCAGAAGGTATAGGAGGATAAAATCCATCATTTACTGCTATGCCTAGAGTATTAATGATGTCCATATATTCGAAGGTAATTACTAAACTAATTTAAATGGTCAATTGCGCTGTGGAAATTAGGTGCAAAAAATTTTTGCACACTTTGAACAGTGAATGTTTCTTAGTTCATCCTTCATCCTTGTTCCCCATGCGACGTAGATCCAGGTAGAGAGAGAGACGAGTTTATCAAGCAGACTTATGGTTACTCGAAAGGAGCGTGGCCATGTTGATGTTTGATGCGGGCACCCTTCTCAAGCTGTGGCAGCACAGCAAAGTACATTATTACTTCTCTTGATAATAATTAAAAAATTACCGCATTTTCTCTCTCAGTACCCCTGGGGAATTCTAATAAAGGGGGGGGGGGATTAATGGACAAAATACGGTACCTAAAAATTAATAATTAATAAATAATTGATAGTCAAAGTAATAATTACCTTGCAAAATCTCTTTCAAAAAATATGTATTGCTTGTGGGAGTGAACAATGAAGTTTTTTGCCCCCCTCTTGCACCAAAGTAGCTGTTTCTGGGCAAAGAATGAAAACGAACAATTTACTGACTATATGCAATATTAAGTACAATGTAAAAAGAGAAAAATCTTTCGCTCGGTTTCAGAAACCATCTCAATTTTAGGGACGAGCTGATCACGGCAGAAGTGCCCAAATTAAGTTCTTTGTACAGGTATGCAAGTCAAGCTGTTTTAGGCGCTTGCTTAAAATTCCTCCACTTGTCTTGTTCTACTTGAAAGACAATGGCATTTGTTGTTGTTTGCAGAGCCTTCTCCAGGGCATCATATTCCTGCTGTGTCTTCTTAACTTCTACTTCGTAGCCGCATGGATGACCGGAGTTTGGTCGCTTTTTCTGACTGCAAACGTGTCGTGGGTCCTTTGCCACGCACTTGATGGGTATGCGTTCGTTTGTTACATATAAATAATCCATTGAAGCAATATTGATGACACAAAGCGTTGTTAAAGACAATATACGCATGAATAACTTTAGTTTGGCCGACAACAAGTAGAGATACCTTCATATCTAAATGTATGTAGGCCAAGTCCAAATAACTTCTAACAATGGCCATAATCAGGCTGATCTTCAACATCTTCCAAACGCGACTGTGGATGCTGCCCTTCATTGGCCGGCACTTTTCGAGCGGTTCGGTGACCAAGAGGGTCGTGACCGTGACGAACGCACCCTTCTCCACCGCATCCTTTAGCATCTCGCCCACTCCACGCTTGTTAGTTCAAAACAAAAGAAATAAATGAAAAAAAATTTTTTACATCTTTATCTTGCCGTTATGTTTACATACTTTTAAAAGCGGTAGTTTATTGAACTCAACAAAAGTCGATTATCTTATAAAATCCGCAGGAAGATGTGCTTGTGCAATGGTCGTGTTGAGTTACCGTTGAGGGAAGTTCGTAGATTAGCCGTTTATTTGGAAAATTTCGCAGCGGAAAACAAACGTTAACAGAAAGTACCTTTTGGTTTCAGCTAGAGAGAGAGCCAGCCAAACCTGCTCAACAAATCATCTTCTTGTTGGCTTTCAACTATCACCGCGATTGATGAATTAATCTGTACTCATATGTATCTAACTCATAATTAGTGAAATTATATGTACTTCAATTTTAGGCTCTGAAAAAGGAATGCTTATCTCAAAACAACTGTGTTCATTCTGATATTGTATAATAATAATAAAAAATGCAATGCATAGTGAGAATAAGTTTGATTACATAAATATTTGCATGAAATGGACCCCTGTAATGTCGTAGGAGAGGGGAAATTTCGTATATTCGTAATGATTTCGATTGAAGATGATGCTGTCGTTCCAAAAGGTCCCTTTTATAGGATTCGCTATTTTCAATGTCAATTTGCGATTTCATCTTTTAGAAACCACAGTTTTCATGATCGTTATCTTGCAATAAGTCAAATGATATTTGTGCCATCTTGAATAATTAAACAAGAATGCGAGGGGAATTGGTGAGTGCGACGGAGAGGTAGAAACAGAACATCATACATGCATATACATGTTCAAAGATGGAAATTTGTACAAAACCATTAGTTGCAAGAATAGGGATGTAAGCAGACATTTCTAAAGCTTCAATGCTTCAGATTACATCGAAGAAAATTTGATTATGCATAATTTTACTGGGTTTGCAGCCGTGCTCATGTCTCTGAAATCATATTATAAATATATATTTCAAATTGTCAGACTATGACAGACATACATACAGTGGCGCTCAGAGAAACGTGAACTTTTGGTTTTTCACCCATATTTTCCTTCAAAGTTTATGAAAGTTAATGAAATTTTCAGGGTTGCTTCTTTATACTGTCAGATCATTAGTAGCAGATTATTGGTTTCATTGATCCACTACAGGTCAAAAACAAATCAATAATTTGAATTACCCAGTTTTGCACATTTATGCGTGCTAGACAAAATGATTTATTTCTTTGGTATTATCGTAGTTTTTATTCGATAGATGGTTGATATTTATTCTAGAACATCTCTGTGATAACTTTTTGGTCAAATAGCTATTTTATCACATGCGGTTACATGATGCCTGCCTCCAGGTCTCGATCCATGCATGCGGCCTGAGATGCAGAAGGTATAGGAGGATAAAATCCATCATTTACTGCTATACTATGGTAATAATGATTTTAACATATTCGCAGAGAATCATTGAACTTATTCCGAAGGCTATTTGAGCTGTGGAAATTATGTTCCAGCTATTTGTGCACACTTTAGGTACCACGGTCAACTTTGGTCCGCAGCGCGAAAGTGCTAAAAGTGATGTTGTGCAAGGGTCCGTTTTTAGAAAACGGTTTTGTCTATCTATTGTGATAGTTAATAGGCTTTTCCACATTCAGAAGCCCTATTTCATCCCTGGCTTGATGAGGCCACAAGGAACAGTAGATCGTTTGAATGTACCCTGGCATAGAGGATTACGGTGTATTCACAGCTGTCTGTTTTACCTAAATCGCAACCTTAAATTAGCTATTTGAGATTTAGACTATTGCAGAACGCTCTGTTGTATCGATTAAAGTTAACTTTGACACGATCTAAAAAATTTCAGGTTTAGTTTCCTGCCTTCTAGAGCACCGTACAATTCTAAGGTTAGGTACATTCAAACGATCTACCCCTTTCTTTGTGGCCTAGCGATGCCAGAGATGAAATATAGCTTCTGAATGTGGAAAAACCTGTTAACTATCATTATAGGTAGGCAAAACGGTTTTCCAATCACGGAGCCCTGCACAACACACTACTTTTGGCACTTCAGCGCAGCTGTCCAAAGTTCACCGGGTTGTTCTGTAAAGGGAACGTATGTACATATAGCTTGTAGTATGATTTACTCTCTGTATGTATGTGTGTGTCTCTCTCCTTATTCTCTATTTGCCTGACCTCTCTATCTCTCGGTATATCCGCCCCTCTCCTCCCAGTATATAAGTTCTAGTTATGACGCATAAGTTAGCTTTTTCCCGGGGAGCGACCGGCCTTCTGCCGGGTCGCTATCTCTCCTACCTCCCGACCCCCTTCCCCTCTTCAACGACCACCACGCCTCGGACTCAGCCCCTTCCCAGTCGCCTGAGGATCGGATTCCTCTGTGTCCCTTTTCCTTTCGAGTAACCATAAGTCTGCTTGATAAACTCGTCTCTCTCTCTACCTGGATCTACGTCGCATGGGGAACAAGGATGAAGGATGAACTAAGAAACATTCACTGGTAGCAGCGAGTGGTTAAACTCCACTCCAAGTCAAGCGGCACGACACCAGGTAAGTCAGTCTGTAGATTCTTTCCAAATTACAAAAATCTATTATCATTCCATTTTATATTGGACAGCCAAATTAAAGGCGAATCATAGTTTGCTGGGCAAATTTGTTTCCCTTTCTTTTGTTGTCTCAATTAGGTTTTTTTTTCACCCGGGCGGGAGTAGGATAGACAGACTAGCTGCAGCGGGGAGGGCAGTGGGCCTAGACGGGGACGTACCCCTTATCCGCATTTAAGTCGCGCATTTTCTGGTTTTGATGTAGCTGCGTTTCTCAAAAATCCGGGTAGATGGGACTGCAGCCCTGACATCCAACAAATCACAAAAAAAAAGTCATTTTATAGAGGTGGATATCTTTCATGTTTTTTTTTGTCTGCCCGGGATACCAAAGCTCCCACCTCTCTAAATAGCAGCTGGAGGTAAGGACTCTTTCCCCCTCCCATAATGGCCAAGGATCCAGTCGGTTAGTAGGACGTGTTCCGCCGACAGTTATTTTTTTAATATACGTATTTTGGCTGACTTTAATACACACTCGTGTATTATCGCGGCGGCACTTTTTCCTATGCACAGCATAGACAGAGAGGAAAAGAGAGCATAGAGAGAAAACAGTTCAGAGACAGAGAAAAGAAAGAGTACAAGTAAATAGTTTTCTTCTCTGATCAGAAGCAAAATAGTAAGTGCCAGACTCATCCTCGTCATCTCCAGTAGCACAAAGGGCAGCTCATTGTCAGTGCAATTTCACTCTCTCTCACGCTCTCTATCTCACTCCCATCGTCTCTCTCCCGGCGTCTCTCTCTATCAGTCTCACTCTCTTAATGATGTGAGAGGAGTCTCACTCTCCTCTCACATCGTGGCAAGAGCCACGATGTGAGAGGATTAGCACTCTTTTCTTATGCTTCGTTCGTCATCTCATTTCTTTCTACTCTTTCTCTCTCCATCTTTCACCTTATATTTCGCTAAAAGCCGCAATGCGAGCAGACCAGCATTCCTATTTAGTTTAATCCTCAATGAGAAAGTACGCGGTCTTTTATTGTATAGTTTTCGCCTTTTCCTTTGGAGGAAAATTTATTGGAGTAGATTTGAAAATTATAAGGAAAATTTATTGTATGTACATAGAGAGAAGCTACGGCTCATCCGCATTTTAGAATTGCGTCAGAATATATTCTAGTTAGCTGGACTTTGTTCAAAAGAGAGAAAAAGATCTCTGCCGGTTAGACGTTGTTGATGAAATTCTTGTTATTCTCCCATTTTTTTCCCTAATGGATAGATGATAAAGCGCGATATTAGCGTCCCCGCCTGAGAAAGTAGCCAGAAGCCAGCGATTAAGATTCAAATGACCGATAGCAGAGTGAGATGTTTACGTTCTTTTTCTTTACATGCTCTTACATTTCACAGTCTCTAGCACCCCGACGACTCGTCTCTATGTCTCTCCTCCTTTTCTTTGACCCTGCTCACAGCCAGTAGCAAGAGAAAGTGATTCACGTGCATTATTTAGTAGTATGTAATCGGTTGGGTCTGGCGCACTTTTTTGCCCATTTTCAATTTTCGCACTTTTTTGATCATTTTCATGCATTTACAAAGCCAAAACAGTGCTTAACTCACTCAAAACATGTCATTTTTGAAAAAAGTCATTTTTGGGCAAATCTGAGAATATTCCATTTTGCCCACTTTCTCAAAACAGAGATTTTTTTACTAACATTTACCTTTTTGCCCACTTTCTCAAAACAAGATAGGCCCTTTTTCTATTCTCTCAAAAAAAACTAAAATAATTTCAATCTTATTAAATGACAAAATTCCGGAAAGATCTAACACCTTTAACCAACGTAGGTCTTACAGAAATGGTAAAAATATTGAAAATAAAAGACTTTAGAGGCATTTTCATGCGTGATAATCTGCCAAATCATCTAAAAGAGCAAGAAGTTGGAATTGTAAATCTCGACTCGAGTAGTAATACTGGTACTCATTGGGTCTGTTATAAAAAGATAAAAGATAAGACCTTTTATTTCGATTCTTTCGGATTAGAAATTCTCAATATTACTAAAAAAGTACATTTCAGACTTGTTTTTATGGATTAACGAACTAAGATTCATTACTTGAACCTGAAGGAAGTAGGAAAAATGTTTATAAGATTTTCTTTTTGAACTGAAGTATCATTCACAACGGGTCTACCAATATCTAAAATTCGATCAAATGATTCCATTTATAGAGATAAATTTTATTTATAAGAATTTCTTATAATAATTTTTTGAGTATTAAATGATGATTATTATTTCAATTTTCATCATACAATTAATTTTTGCTGAAAGTAAACCTATTGTATGTACTGATACTTCTCCTATTCAATATTTCGGATTACCAAAGCTACCAAAATGTAATTACTTATTTAAGAATACAACTAAACTTGTTAGGTATGAAGTATTCAAACCAAATATAATTGAGTACATTTCTAATGCACATTTATGTAAGAAACTAGTAAGCGAAGTTTCAATGTACACAGATTTTTCAGGATATGAACATCTTGTAGAAAAAGAATTAAATAATAAACTCATTTCAATTAATGAATGTAAAGATATGATTTTAAATAAGAAATGTAGCTTCGGAACATTACAAAAAGGAGAGAATAGTTGGTCAACGAATAATAAAATCGAAGTGGAATATCCAAATAGATTCACAAGTTTGGTTTCACCTAAAAGATTTCTAAAGGAAAACTGTATTATTATTGAAACTAAAGTTTATTCCCATTTTGATCAGAAAAATCCTACTAATGTTTTGGTTGATATGAAAACGTGTGATTATTCTTGAGGATCTTGCGAAATTAAAAGTAATGAAGTTATGATTTGGGATGTGAATAAAGAGCAAAAATGTAAATTTATTTCATTAGGAAAATTTGATGGAATCATCAGTAATGATTTGTGGATTAATAATCGAAATCAAATAGGATTAAGTGTAAAAAATGAAAATGTGATTGATTGTGGATATAATCTGTTAACTACTGTAGAAGGTTTTGCTGTAAAAAAAGTTGAACTAAAGACTGAAAGAAGAAAACCGAAATCACTTTCACAAATTGAAACATCTTTATCCATTCCTTTAGAATTCAAAGGTGAATCCATAGGAGATCGTAAAGAATTCACTAGTACTTCTAAAGGAAATCCTTTAGTAAGACAACATTCTCAACTTAATGAAAAAGAGAGACAACAACAAGAAGAATTAAGACAAATACAACAAGAAGAATTAAGAAAAAGACAACAAGAAGAATTAAGAAAAAGTGATGAAGAATTAAGAAAAATAAGAGAACAATTGATAGAACAATCAGAAAAAGAGCGTTTACAATTTGTAAAAAGAAGAAATGAAGAAAAGCTTGCAGAAAAAATAAGAAAAGAAGAAGAAATACAAAGACACAATGCACATGTTGAAGAAAAAATGAAAAGACAAGAAGAATTACTGAAAAGACATGAAGAGAAAAGGTTAAGACAACAACAAAACTTAATTCCAAATGATAATTCGATAAGAGCTAAAAGATCAATATATTCAACAAAAGAGAAAAGATCAACGTATTCCGATTTTCAAGCAGCTGGAGAGTTCCAATATCTAGAGAATATTGAAAATAATCAAATACGTCATACAACTGAAATGATGTGTAATATTTTCAATGATTACAATGAAATACTTGAAATGTTCATCAGAGAAAATCCTAAAGGATATATTCAAAAACAATTGAATTATTCAGCTATAAGAGTGAAAGTTTTTGACTATACTTCTATTTCAAGTGTAGTTGAAGTAACTTTTTGTAAAGAAATTGATGAAGATCAGATATCTTATGTTGATTTATCTGATTTCAATAGTAAAGAATTAGGTTCAGTATTATCACATGGACAAATTCCAATTAAAATAAAAGACTTTGGAAATAAGATATGGTACTACAAAGATGATGTAATTTCCAACAAATTACAACGAAACAATCCAATTGAGGCAAATGTAACAATTCTCGCAGATGTTAAGAATTACAATCTGAATTTCCTAGATGATAAGATAATATTCCATGAACATATTCTTTTTGATATGAAAACTAATTTAGAAGAAGAACTAATAGAAGAAATACGTCAAAAATCATCTATAGCAATAGACATGAAATCGAATGAACAAAACTCAATGATTCCACATGAAATATTAGATGAAGTTGGAAGTTTCTTTGAAAAATACTACATTTTTGCATGGAGGATTTATGTTACAATTGGTGTAACACTTTTCTACATTTTTATTGTTCGAACATTTTGGATGATTCTATCTCCAAAAGGTTTTGTTGAAAGAAGAAAGAATAATAGAAGAAAGAATGAAAATGAACATGTTGGATTAGAACTACAAGTCTTGAAACGTAATCCTTCAAATCATTCTCTTGTAGTTGATTAAAGTATATTTTATCTTAAATAATTTATTTTCCTTAAATAAAATGAGAATTTTTGATTCCGGCAATAGCTCCAATTATATTGTATATCCAGAGAAAAAGGATAAAATTCAATTAATTGAAAAGGATGAGAATGAAGAAGAAAGAGAAGTGAAGAATAAGAAGAAAAATAAGAAAACAGAAATCAAGAATAACACATTAACCAAAAATAATGAAAACTTTCTGAAAACTTTGAAGTCTGGATCTGGATTCAAGTTACTTTAAGATCTCCTTTAGATGAATTTCTAAACTGATATTACATTCCTCGAAACTTATAACATTATTCTTATTATCTACAATTTTCAAGGTTAATGTGTTAGGTCTTCCAACAATTTTATGATAAATCAGATTGTTTGGATTATAAATTACTTCTCCTTTATCTTTTTTGAACTTACAAATTACATTACTTTGCCTTTCATTAATGAAAGTATCACAAATTAGATTGCAAGAAAGGTATGCAAAGTTAATTTTTTTATCTTTTTCATTTCCTTTTTCTTTTAGAACTCCTTCAATTTTTACTACAGTCATTTCGTATTGTTTTTCTAATAAAAATTTTAGAGAGTTAAGCTTACAGATATATGGATTAGATCCGTGTTGGTATTATACTTCTCCTGGGTTAGCATGGGATGCTATGTTAAAAATAACTGAAGTAAAACTTGATACAATCAAAGACAAAGAAATGTATCTGATGATTGAGAAAGGAATTCGAGGTGGAATGGTTAATGCTGTTAAAAGATATGCTAAAGCAAATAATAAATATATGAAAGATTTTGATTCAGAAAAAGATTCAAGCTATCTATTTTATTTAGATGCTAATAATTTATATGGTTATGCTATGAGCCAAAAGTTACCTACTGGAGATTTAGAATTCGAACATGATGCTATTATTGATAATTTAAATAATGGAGAGTGTCTCATTCATAATAATTGTTTCAAAACGGAGAGTTGTACTAAAAACTATATTGAAAGCTAGAAATCAGCAGAAAAGGGTTGTATACTCGAAGTAGATTTAGAGTATCCTGAAGAACTCCACATTCTCCACAATGATTTTCCATTGTGTCCAGAAAATGTTAAAATAGGTAAACAAAAAGTAAAAAAATTGTGTAATACTTTTTTTGACAAGGAAAAGTACGTTATTCATTACAAGAATCTGTTACAATGTTTACAACTCGGTATGAAATTGAAAAAAATTCATAGAATTGTTAAATTCAAAGAAAGTGGTTGGCTCTACAAATACATAGATTTAAACACTAGCCTTCGCAAAAAAGCGAAAAATGAATTTGAGAAAGATTTTTTCAAACTAATGAATAATGCAGTATTTGGAAAAACTATGGAAAACGTTAGAGAAAGAGTTGATGTTCGATTAGTTTCTAATGAAGATAAGATAATAAAGTTGGCTTCGAAAGTGACCTTTAAAAGAAGTATTATTATTAATAGTGATCTAACAGCTGTAGAAATGGAGAAAACTAGCATTGTTCTTGATAAACCTATATATGTCGGATTTGCAATTTTAGAATTGAGTAAACATTTGATGTATGATTTCTATTACAATGTTATTAAGAATAAATATGATGATAAAGCTGAATTGTGTTATCAAGACACAGATTCTTTAATGCTTGCTATAAAAACAGCTGATGTTTACGAAGATATTGAGAACGACGAAAATTTTCGAAAACACTTTGATTTCAGTGAATACCCCGAAGAGCATAAATTGTATTCAATTGAAAATAAGAAAGTGATTGGAAAATTCAAAGATGAACTTAATGGACTGATAATGGAAGAAATAGTAGGATTAAAACCTAAACAATATGCTTTCAAGATTGCTGAAGAAACACGTGAATCGTTTATAAAACTCTATGATCAAATAAAACAAAAAGAAAAAGAGAATCCTTATCTCCCGAAAAAAATGAAACCTGGAAATGAGATTAAAAAGAGTAAAGGTGTTAAAAAGAATGTTGTTAAGAATGAATTAAGTGTAGTTGATTACAAAAAATGTCTCTTTGACAAAACTGTTGTTAGGAGGAAACAATTCACAATTAGAGCTGTGAAACATCAGATTTATACACAATCTCAGAATAAAGTAGCTTTAAATAACAATGAATCAAATCAATCAATCAATCAATCAATGAAATTTCAACAGAGCATAAACGATATATTCTGAAAAATAGTCATAGCACTATTGCTTTTGGTAGTGTTCATATAAAATCAGATCTTCTACATCAAGAGTGATAAAATAGTATTTTTGAAATCATGATTTTCCAACAATTTCAAAAGGAGAAGACAATAATATCCACAATGATGTGTTCCAAATTCTTGAATTTGGAATGTTGAACATTCAACCACATTTCTTTTATCTTTTTCGTCTGCAGAACTTGAATTACCTTTCAGATAACTTAAAAGTTCTTGAGGTGGATCTAATCCGAAAGAATCGAAATAAAAGGTCTTATCTTTTATCTTTTTATAACAGACCCAATGAGTACCAGTATTACTACTCGAATCGAGATTTACAATTCCAACTTCTTGCTCTTTTAGATGATTTGGCAGATTATCACGCATGAAAATGCCTCTAAAGTCTTTTATTTTCAATATTTTTACCATTTCTGTAAGACCTACGTTGGTTAAAGGTGTTAGATCTTTCCGGAATTTTGTCATTTAATAAGATTGAAATTATTTTAGTTTTTTTTGAGAGAATAGAAAAAGGGCCTATCTTGTTTTGAGAAAGTGGGCAAAAAGGTAAATGTTAGTAAAAAAAATCTCTGTTTTGAGAAAGTGGGCAAAATGGAATATTCTCAGATTTGCCCAAAAATGACTTTTTTCAAAAATGACATGTTTTGAGTGAGTTAAGCACTGTTTTGGCTTTGTAAATGCATGAAAATGATCAAAAAAGTGCGAAAATTGAAAATGGGCAAAAAAGTGCGCCAGACCCGACCGATTACATACTACTTTATTCGGCAGAGAGTCCACTCTCTCTCTCTCAACCATCTCTCTCTTTTTTTTCTATCTCTCTCCCACTTCTCCTTCTCCTCTCCGCCTCTCACTTTCAGGAAGGAAGAGTCATCCGGTGAGAGACGGCCGGCCGGCCGCGTTCACCTCCTCCCTCCCCTTTCTTTTCTCTCAACCCACCCCCCCCCCCCCCCTGGGGCATACTGTAGGCGCACAGACATGCATAGATTCGAGAAGATGACGCTTCTCTGCCAGTACCAACCTCACCTCCAACTACGGCGAGTCCTCAACTTTTCTCAGAAATTAGGTGAGCGGTATATTTATTTATTAATGTATTTTACTTTGAATCTCCTTTTCTTTTCTTCACTTCGGCATCTCGCCACTCACTCGAGTGACGAGAGCCAGATTTCCTTAAGAGAGTCCTCTCTTATTAGAGAGAAGTAGGCAAAAACCGGTCCTCTTGATACGCGCTCGCGGCTCTTGAGACCTATCACATAATCAAAAGAGGCAGGAAATACATTAGATAGATTGGCAAAAGTAACATCTACCTGTCGGCACTATACCTGTCAGCTCCAAGTTGGTTTCCATTGTTTCCATCTTGTAAATTCTTCTTCCTACACTTGGGTAATTAGTATTTTTTTCTTTTCGACGTTTTCATACACACTCCAAAGAAAGAAACTTTCATTAGACAGAAAGTTGAATCAACTTGCCGGTCATCTATAGACGGCTTTACTTTAGAACCGAATGAACGGCGTCACACGCCGCCGCTGAGGACAGCACTCGCCGCCCTTTCTGGCTAGGAATATTATTTCTTAATCATCCCATTTCATGCTTTCTATCACAATTTATATCAAAATTTTCCGAGTTTATTTCAGTTTATTTCATTTTCTCTTTCTTCGGACTTTCGTTTTTGTCCTTTTAAAAGGAGACAGAATTCGCGCAGTCGGGAATGATGCTCACACATACTGACGCGAGCAACATAAAACTACAACGGATATTCGGTTTGGTTTAAGCTAGCCATACTTTGAATTCGTTTATGTTTTCCTTTGGTAGACAATTTGAGGTTCTTTCATCTTCTTCAATCACATATTTTTTTAAGGCTTAATTTTCTATGTTACTGATAATTACCACCTGCCACCTTCAGACAGAAAATTTTCAAACTAGAAAAGCATTATAAAGATTGAATATCTGGAGGATTGGTCTTACCTCTCTTACCAATCACACAACGGCACAAAAAAAGGTTCCATGATATTATCAATTATTGCTTCAATTAAGTTCACTGACAATGTTACCAGCTGCTTTGCTGATTATAAGAATACATTTACGCCATAACAGTCGCAATGCTGAAGGCCGATGATGACGCGCCAAAACAGTCTAATGAGCAGAACAACAGCTTCACCAGACAGGTCAACCAAGTTATGGCAAATCTAACCAGGTAGATGCTCAAGACAAGGACGCTGGAGACACTCATCGCCGACGCGGCTTCTTCACTCGCCATCTACCCGATGCAACAGCAACAAGACAGGTGGCCCCCTTCACGCAGTTTTAGCAATATTCAAGAGGCACTTACAATAGAGCGTTTAAAAGGGAATGTCATTTGCTAGGGTTTTTGGTGGCAGACTGGGTCACCACCAAAATTTTTGCCGAGCCCAGTGGCCTCTAAACTCATGGAATAATCCAAGCTATAGAAAGAACGACAACAATTTTCAGCCAAGACATAGTTCCTTTAACCTAAATCAGAACTTTAACCGGGGCCATTATTATAGATTGCGAGTAAACAATTTAAACGCCGGAAATCAGGGTGAAAAGAATTATTTCCAACAAAGTGGACAATAATAATTAAACTCGTCTCATACTGCCACGGAGGAGGACACTCGTCGACCTCCCTGGCTAGAATTATTATTAATTTATTATTTCATTCCATTCTTTTTCTAACATTCTTTATCGAGTTTATCCTTTTTTTTACTTTATTTGATTGTTCAATTTCAGTAGCACTTTCGCTTTTCTCTCATGCAAGGAAACGGAACTCCAGCAGTTGTCAGTGATGCGCACACATGCATACATATGTAAACACATACATACATATGTATGTACATATATAACAATGCCGACATAATCACGAGCAACAGATATCTTCACCGGACGAAGGATGCGCAGTTGTCAGTCTATGTGATTTAAGCTCGCTAATGGTTTAATGTTTGTTTTTTTTTTCTACTTTTTACTCTCTTTTTCAATCTGGGATTCTTTTATCGACTTTCATTTTTTTTTCTCAATGCTTTATTTTCATTACTGATAATCACCGCCAAACAGAAAAATTTCAAGCGAGAGAATGAGCCCGTAGACGGATTACTTGGAGGAGATTGGAAATCTCTCGAAAGGGAAACATCTTCACGGTTTGCTTCTTCCTTATCGCATTATAGATATTGGGTTTAATGCCACCATTCGCCGCCGCAGAGTGAGACATTCGTTTCTCTCCCCGGCTACAAAACTGTTACTTTCCAATGCTAGCACAACATAAGGGCACGCTGACATCATCAACTGTATCAACTCAATCATCAACGCATCGGTGACAGCTTCATGAGTCAATTCTTCCGTTTGTCAGTGATTTTCTTCCTTCTCTTTTATTTCAGGTTACTATTTTTCTCTTTTACTTACCGCATATTTCGTTAAGAAGTTTCACGGCTTGACCGTTCCTTTATTTCTTTTGTCAAATCTCTCGCAGGTGTTTAGCACACCCTCCCCCATATTTCTGTGTGACAGAAATGGGCGGGCCACACTGTGGGCGCCTCCCACAAGAGTACAACTGCACGAACTTAGAGAAGCCGTCGATGGTGAAGCCGCTGTCAGAGACGATAGAACTCCGGCGTCACAACACCATTCGATATAGTTCACCCCGTCAGGTATGTAAAATAGTTTCATAAATTAGCACCTCTTCTGTTTCGTTTCCTGGCAAAGTTTCTCAACACATATCCTCACCCATTCAAGTAACGCGAAAGTTGTTGAATAGAACTGATATCAAAGCCGAATATATAGTAGGCAATATTGTCAAAACGCATCAATGTGTCAATGTCTGCCTCCTCATTCTCTCCTTCTCTTTTTCATTAAATTTAATGCCACCTGCTATTCGCGCCCTCTAGTGTCAATACAATTACCCAATGAGGAAGCACGGCTCAGCTATGTTGATCGCCGTATTATCACGAACGTATTACAACCATTTCTCATTCATACAGACAATAGTATCTGGCAATTTAACGGCTTAACCGGCGATGCCTCTCTAGTGCCTAGCAGCTCGATAATTGATTTCGTCTTGCCTAACAACAATTTCTTGCTTAATAACCAGCCGTCTCATCTCACTTTATTCCATAACCTTGTTCTTACTAAGTTATCCGAAATAAGTAATGATTATCATTTCGTAGAAATGTGGCGAGCAGGAAGTACGACGGCTGAAGCACTAGAAAGCCATGCGACCACTCAAGTGGAGGCACATCACATTTTATCAATACAGATAACAGCTTCTCTCTTTTCAGTTGGTTCACCCTCTCAGGTAGATGGTGGTGACTCACAATTTGTGGCATTTACGAAATTTCTTCTATTCTTATATTAGCAGTAAAATTCCTCCTTTATGTCAGATACCCTCGCCTGATGCTGAATTTGAGCCAAATCGCCAGGCGTGCTACAGAGGAAGGACAAACCAATCCTCAAACAGCGGTTACGGTTAACACGCCTTTATAAGATAACAAAAGACCTGCCGGAAAGGAAGACACTCGTGTTCCTTTTCGGTCACAAACATTACTTAATTTACATGATTCGACTCCTTCCCCAGTAAGACACGCAATTGATCACCATAATTCAACTTCTTCAGAAAACCGGTAGCAACCTTTCTGCTGCCGGTAACTCCATCCTGCCAGCACTTGTACTAACAGCTCTAGACCCGCCGGAAACAAGTTCCGCCCTCGGCATGGCAGCCATTCCAGTCCCTCTCCAAAGATGCACACGCGCCAGAGTCGAACTCACCGATCATGTCAGACAAAAATTAATTAATGTTATTACGAACCAAGTACGAGTAACTGAGAGCCAAACCTATGACACAGTCATAGGCAATGATTTCCTTTCTCAACTTTCGCCTGTGACATTTGATTATTCCGCCGGCACGCCGACAGTCGGATCTAACCGGATTACATACATAGATGACATCCTTGTATGTAATAAGAATTTAATGTATTTAATTAGAACGCTTTCGCCAATTTCGCCTTAAAGATGCACCTAAAAACTGCGAATTTGCACGGGGCTCAGTCACTTTCCTCGGCCATGAATTGACAGGTAGAAACTACACACCAGGCGAAAGGGACATCAGTTTAATTAAGGATTATCCACAACCACGAAACCTTTCAGAGCTGCGTAGATTTATAGGAATGGCCAGCTTCTTTCGTAAATTTATTCAGAATTTTGGCTCACCTGGCTGAGCCACTTAATAGATTAAGCCACAAAAATTCATAATTTTCATGAGACTCTGAACAGCACTCCGCTTTCATTGCTCTCAAAAACCTTCTGTATTCAAAACCGGTTCTCGGATTCACTAATTATGATTTTCCTTTTCACATTTTCACAGATACAAGCTCGGTAGCACAGGCCGGCGCCTTCATGCAAGAGAAGGAGCCGGGTTCCAAGATGTACTACGCAATCGCCTATCGTTCGCGCACCATCACAGACCCGGAAAGAAGATGGGCAACCATCCAAGCTGAAATGGGTGTTATTATATACTCTCGTCAGTTTAAACCTCACGCATGCTTCTCCTCTTTCCCTTACTTACAATATACTAACTTCGTCCCATTCATAAATTTTTTTTTTTAATAGTGTTAAACGTGCTGGCCCCATAACCCAGACGTCGATGAATCGGAATCACTCGCTACATTTCTTTTTCTCTCTTATCCGTCTTTTCTTTTCTCTCTTTCTTTGATCCGTGAATTTCACCGCCGCCTCCGCCGCCGAATATATGCATTTCCGCGAACACTTCAGTTTCCGCAATGGAACTGCGCATATGACCGCCCCGCCCTGGCGCCGCATAAGGGAGCCTTTCTCATAATCTCCATATACTTGTGCTTGTGCTTGCAGAAAATGTCGACCGACACCCCGCCGAAGAAGCTAAGGTCGTCATCACCGGATGTGATGACCGCCGCGGACGAAAGCTCGCCTCCACCGGAGACAGCCGACACGACTGTCAACTCTGGGTCGCCTCCCATGCACTCGCACGAGGAGGCACCAACTCACTCCCCGGAAGTCGGAACCGCTCCGCCTCCGCAACAACCACAACCAGCCGAACAGACAGCCAACAAAGGGTCGTCCCGTGCGCACTCGCGTATCGGGACGCCAACCAATTTCGAGTACCAAAAAGATGTTCAAGAAACACTCGCAAACGTGATCACTCTCTCTCTCAATGAAGAATGCGGAAGCGTCAATGATGGAGACACAGCGCCTCCAGCATCGGAGGAGAGCAAGGGTACTCCCACTCCTCCACCAGAGGCCTCCCCAGCGGAATGCGCAGACGAAATCATGGCTCAAACCATCCCGACAGATGAGCAGCTTTCCCAACTTCGCGAAGAAGTAAATGCTCTCAAAGATCAGGTGGCCTCTCTTACATCATTACTACCGCCGATGTATAATACATCCAAGGCAAACGAACCAAATGGTTGGGACTACTCAAAAGAATCACAAGATGAAATTGAGGGTAGACAAGAACGCCGCCGGTCCCTTGTTCTTTCAGGAGTGCCTCTCCATCCAGTTCCGGTAGCGAAACAAGCATTCCTCGACCGAGAGACCGCGACTCAGCTTCTGCATGGCCTCGGAATCGCCACGTTCCCTGTGGCAGTGTATCGGCTCCATTATGGCGGCCAACAACCTCGTCTCAAGATCGTCCTTCCATATTCAGAGGCACAAGAAGAAGCAATGCGTCAGTCCAGTAGAGTCAGTTCCTTGCCGGGCTTTGCAGGATGTTTTCTTCTGCCGTCTTTGACGTTCGCACAGAGGGGACTCGACTCACGGACTCGAAGGAAGGCCGACTACAGTACCTACTTCAAGCGCCCTTCACGACCAAGCCAGACATCCGACTCTAGCGCGCCAGCGCCTGCGGGGCAGCCCGCAGCCGAAACTCCATCCTCCTCTTCACCTCGCAATCAACCATACACGCGGATTTGGTCACCAAAGAAGCGTTGCCAGTTTAAATAATCATTATCCTGTCATATACTTCTAAATTATATCTCCTTATTATGGTATTTTTCCTAAAAACCTTTTTTTTAAATTTCTTTTCTCACGTGTTTCCTCTTCGCAGAGAACACGATAGCGACCGCGCCGTTTGCAACAGCAACGACAATCCCCGCTCCGAGATCGCACTAAGTACAATCCCCCTGTCACGCTCACCCGGACATTCGAGTGAGCCGACGGACAGCAGATTCGCAAGGTTGTAATTTTGAAGCTTACATTTTCTTTCTTATATTGGTACAAGGCCGAACTTCCAATCTTCAAAATCTTGCCCTTTCGCGTTCTCCTTTTTCAGAACGATTTTCTCATCCGTGCACGACGAGAGCGTCGAGGCTCACCAGTTCTCCGTTCGCCCGGCTCACCACATGCGCTCGAAAAGGCCGGCAACTTTCTCTTCTTTTCTTTGTTTTTCATATTTGTATTCCCATTCTCTCATTTCCCTTTTTTTAATTCTTTATGGCAATAGAATAATTTTTGATTATCGAGTTACAAGATCAACCCGCTGAACAAGGCTGGCACCATGTCCATTTCAGAATGACGACCACGGTCTGCAGAGCGGAAAACAGCAGGCGACTCTATGGGCAACCACACGAAGGCTGGCTCTCGCAGAGGACGCGGATGGCACCGTCGTCATCGCGATTCACGCTCAATGGGTCCGCATCATCCGCCGCAAGATGAACCACTGTCCCATGCCCTCAGTCCCTCTCACGAGAATCCGGAAAGCAAGGCCAAGGAGTCCCGACCCTAACAACCACGAGAAGATCCACGATGCCCATACCTTCCTGCTTTCCCCACCCGAAGACCTTTGTCAGTCCAGTGATTCCCGGTATTTTCCCAATTTTGCCATTTCCTCACTTTCGAGTTAAAGTAGTTGTATTTTTCATACCATCATTTTCATTCTCATGATTTATTCGATTTCCTTCTTCATTTCAAACAAGCTTACCTCCAGCCAAAGTTAGCTGAACTCTCAGCTATCTTTGCTCACGTTTAAATCGTTCTAGCTAAGTATACTAAATCAAATTCTTGTCTTAGTTTCATTCATTCTAAGGTAGTGACTTTTCAAATACATAATTATGTATGTTACATTTTGCACTCAATTTGATTTCCATTCGCACTTTTATCTCTCTCACTCTCGTAAGAACGCGCGCAACAAACAGCAGTTGGCAAACAGTATGAAAAAGTTTTCTCTTTCCCCAAGAGGCTCCCCTTCTACTCTTTCTTTCTGTCTTCTCTTTCTCAGTCTCTCTCTCTGTTTCAGTCCACTCCACTTTCGGACACATACTTCTTTTCCACTATCTTTCTCGGTGTGTGCTAAAAAAAAAAGGGAAATCCATAAAGATCCCTCTTGGGCAGCGGCCTGGCTTTCCACGGATTGCCCAGGTAGTGGTTATAACCTCTTTCTTCTTTCGGTATCACTAGCTCCACGCACGCTTCAAATTCGGTTATTCTTCTGAGTAACACGAAAAGAGACATCGTTTCACGCACACACCTGCCCAAACCTCGTTCTTCACGTCTCGCATTCAATCGATTCTTTCTCTACTTTCTTCTGTCCACCAATGGGGGTATTCAAACCTCACTCTGGCCTACCACGCCTCACTCAAGCTAATTAAGAGCTCTTCTTAGTTGTGCCTTTCTCAGACTTGCCCAACTGTTGCGCGCAGTCTCACATATCTGTCTTTTTCTTCTTCAGTATCTTCATTATTGCCGAATATTTTCGATACTCTCATGCCCATGCTCGTTCATTATCTTCTTTACATTTCTCATTTCACTTCAATCTCGAATATACTTCGTTTTCACTTATTTTTTTTCACAAGGTCATCTTTATCGGTCCGAGGACGGACCTCGTTAAAAGGGGTGAGGTGTAAAGGGAACGTATGTACATATAGCTTGTAGTATGATTTACTCTCTGTATGTATGTGTGTGTCTCTCTCCTTATTCTCTATCCGCCTGACCTCTCTATCTCTCGGTATATCCGCCCCTCTCCTCCCAGTATATAAGTTCTAGTTGTGACGCATAAGTTAGCTTTTTCCCGGGGAGCGACCGGCCTTCTGCCGGGTCGCTATCTCTCCTACCTCCCGACCCCCTTCCCCTCTTCAACGACCACCACGCCTCGGACTCAGCCCCTTCCCAGTCGCCTGAGGATCGGATTCCTCTGTGTCCCTTTTCCTTTCGAGTAACCATAAGTCTGCTTGATAAACTCGTCTCTCTCTCTACCTGGATCTACGTCGCATGGGGAACAAGGATGAAGGATGAACTAAGAAACATTCACTGTTCAAAGTGTGCAAAACTTTTGCACCTAATTGACCATTTAAATTAGTTTAGTAATTACCTTCGAATATATGGACATCATTAATACTCTAGGCATAGCAGTAAATGATGGATTTTATCCTCCTATACCTTCTGCATCTCAGGCCGCATGCATGGATCGAGACCTGGAGGCAGGCATCATGTAACCGCATGTGATAAAATAGCTATTTGACCAAAAAGTTATCACAGAGATGTTCTAGAATAAATATCAACCATCTATCGAATAAAAACTACGATAATACCAAAAGAAATAAATCATTTTGTCTAGCACGCATAAATGTGCAAAACTGTGTAATTCAAATTATTGATTTGTTCTTGACCTGTAGTGGATCAATGAAACCAATAATCTGCTACTAATGATCTGACAGTATAAAGAAGCAACCCTGAAAATTTCATTAACTTTCATAAACTTTGAAGGAAAATATGGGTGAAAAACCAAAAGTTCACGTTTCTCTGAGCGCCACTGTATGTAAGTATACAGCAGTTGGCATTCTTGCACATTTTATCCATATCACAGACAGCCGTCGAATCCCCACGCGGACGCCGGGAGTCCGAAGTAGCCTTCGTGAAGGGCCCACGAGAAAAGAATTTGGCTACAAGTCAATTTTTATGTACAGATACAAAATTAATAATAAATTATGCATAAATAATTAATTTGTAGTATATATTTTATATTGACAATTGTAGCAATAAAACTAAAATTCTATCGATAATCAACAAAATACCGGTATAAATATCAATAGATAACCCAATTGAGCAGTTGCTGTCCTAACTGTTTGATAACAACATTTTCTTCTCAAAAAAAGAAGAATCATAGCTCAAATTCATTGGAATCATCACTAGAATACATATTTTGAATGAATTTGCCATCAGTTCATTGTGGAGAGCAAATCGACATTGAAAATAGTGAGTACTATAAAGGGAACTTTCTGGAACGAGAGCATCATCTTCAATAGTAATCATCACGAACATACGAAGTTTACCCTCTCCTACAGCATTACAGGGGTCCATTTCAGGCAAATACTTATCTAATCAAACTTATTCTCCCCATGTATTCTTTTATTATTATTATTATTATTATACAAAATCGGAATGAACGCAATTATGAGTAAGACACTACATATGAGTAAACAATTAATCCATCAAGCGTGATGATAATTGTAAGCCTGTAAGAAGATAATTTGTTGAGATGGTTTGGCTGGCTCTTTCTAGCTGAAACCAAAGGGAACTTTTTGTTAATGTTTGTTTTCCGCAACGAAATTTACCAAGGTAAAGACAAATATACTTCCCACAAAGGTAACTCAACACGACCATTGCACAAGCATGTCTGCCCGCAGATGTTATAATATAATCGACTTTTGTCAAGTTAAATAAACGATAGTTTTTAAAAGTATGTGTAAAAATAACGGCAGGATGTATGTATGTATATATATTTTTCCTTTTGTTCATATGTTTTGAACTAACAAGCGTGGAGTGGGCGTGAAGCTAAAGGATGCGGTGGAGAAGGGTGTGTTCGTCACGGTCACGACCTTCTTGGTCTCCGAACCGCTCGAAAAGTACCGGCCAACGAAGGGCAGCATCCACAGTCGCGTTTGGAAGATGTTGAAGATCAGCCTGATTATGGCCATTGCTAGCAGTATTTTGGGACAAAGCCTACATACATTTACATTGTACATATGTAAGTAGCTGTACATATTTTCGGCCAAAATGAAGTGACAAATGCAATATCTTCATGAGTATATTGTCTTTCACACTCATTTATGCAATCAATACCACTTTAATGGATTCTTTAAATGTAACAAACGAACGCATACCCATCAAGTGCGTGGCAGAGGCCCCATGAAAGGTTTGCAGTCAGAAAAAGCGACCAAACTCCGGTCATCCATGCGGCTACGAAGTAGAAGTTAAGAAGACACAGCAGGAATATGATGCCCTGGAGAAGGCTCTGCAAACAACAACAAATGCCATTGTCTTTCAAGTAGAACAAGACAAGTATAGGAATTTTAAGCAAGCGCCTAAAACAGCTTGACTTGCATACCTGTACAAAGAACTTAATTTGGGCACTTCTGCCGTGATCAGCTCGTCCCTAAAATTGAGATGGTTTCTGAAACCGAGCGAAAGATTTTTCTCTTTTTACATTGTACTTAATATTGCATATAGTCAGTAAATTGTTCGTTTTCATTCTTTGCCCAGAAACAGCTACTTTGGTGCAAGAGGGGGGCAAAAAACTTCATTGTTCACTCCCACAAGCAATACATATTTTTTGAAAGAGATTTTGCAAGGTAATTATTACTTTGACTATCAATTATTAATTAATTATTAATTTTTAAGTACCGTATTTTGTCTATTAATCCCCCCCCCCCTTTATTAGAATTCCCCAGGGGTACTGAGAGAGAAAATGCGGTAATTTTTTAATTATTATCAAGAGAAGTAATAATGTACTTTGCTGTGCTGCCACAGCTTGAGAAGGGTGCCCGCATCAAACATCAACATGGCCACGCAGACGGCATTACCAACGGCAAAGTCCAAGTAGTAGGAGAGAACGTGGCCGCATTCTGTGCTCGCGAACTTCCACAGCCAGTCGATCGGATCGTAGAATGCGTAGCATGTCGAGTCTATTTATTATATTATTTTTCTTCCTTCGAATAATTACATCGTGCAAGTAACAAAATTAGCAAAACATTTTAGCGGAAACGTTCCTTATTTCAGTTAATTTTGGAATGCAGAAGAAACTGGTGATCGTTGCAAGGGAAGCCTACTTCCTTGGCAAATATTTAGAATAAGAAATGATAAATCAGCATCGCGACGACAACTTGAAGCTGCATTAGTCTTCTTTTTTTTTGTCATCAGTGATGGTTCCGGCCAGCAGAGGATCACAAAAATTAATTTTGAATTCGCGCTCATTTGCATGAGCGAATTAACAGCCCTTAATGTAACTAAAACAAGCCAACCCCAAAAGTGCGGGACGGAGTGCAGAAATGCGAGTGCCCAGCAGGCGCAAACGAGCAGTGAAGTCGAGCGAATCGTGAAGAGATTGCGAGAGCGGATCGGATAGGAGACGCTAATGAATCTGACAGCAAACACAAGTAAATAAAAAAAATAAATACAAAAACGCCTTTGAGCTCTTTCTCTCGCTCTCTCTCACTCTCTCTCACTCTCTCTCTCCCGCTCACTCTCTCTCTCACTCTCTCTCTTACTCTCTCTCTCTCACTCTCTATCTCTCTCACTCTCTCTCACTACCTCTTCTGCTTTTTCATTCATCATAATTTCGTGCTTCAAAGATTCAGAAAGTGCAAAAGAATAAAAACGTCAGTATATGTAATATTCGAACAAATTTATGAACGAATCCGAAAAATTTTTGATATCAGGAAAACTCGTTCCATCTGGCACACATTGTTAGCTATATTGTTTAGTTGAATATGAGTGATGGTTTTTTTCTTTGCATTTGGCAATTGAAAAGAGAGAAAAACACTCTACCAACCGATTGATTGAGACGATTAGATGCGACCACATGGACATATCCCAAAAGAGAACCGTCAGCTGAATTAGAGGAGCATTTTAAATTGGCGCTCATTCTGCAAAACTTCTAATATAGCATGCATCCAACCTGGGTAATCTTCTTGCCGACAATACCATGTGAGAGAGGGTTCTCCGTGTGAACGCTAAATAAGAATGTCAGGTCCAAGGAAGCAACATACATTTGTTCTGTCACATCGAAATATTAATTTCGTGTACGATAAATAAATAAATATACAAGACGTAGGACGACTGACAGAATCGTGAGGGGGGCGCACCAGGCCAAGCAGATGGCACACATGCCAAGATTGGCAATGGAATGAGAGAGGCAGAGCACGCCAAAGGCCGAGCGGAGAGCGGGCGCCTTAAACACCGTCCACACGCCCAGCGAGTTCGTGCCGAGGCCGAACAGGCCGACCTGATCAGCACCAACATGATCACCATCTCTCTTTATTTTCGACAATCTTTATCAACGAACCCTATGAATAGTTATGTTTTTTTACATCAGCATTTTCATATCGATTCGATAGAAAGTAATCGGTTGAGAAAATATGTATTAATTTAATATACCAATGAAATGGTATGATTCATCGTCAAAATAATTATCTTGTACAGTTTTTTTTTTATTTAGCGTAAGCTGAGGAAACTGACAAGGCCTAGTAAGATCCCAGCAATTTCGAAGTCCTCCATTGAAAAAAAAAATAGCGAGCTCCCGCCGATACGCGAACTTTGAAGGTTATCCTGACGAGAGTTGGAAAGCTTAAATATGTGCTTAAATCTACTTATGAACATGTACACATGCCAATGTATTCAATCTAATCGTAATAATACGAGCCAAGAAATGGAGTTCATTCTCGATACAAAAACGTATACCATCATAGAGTTTGGAAAAATATGCATTCCTCAGTGATCACTTATTAACTTTGTTCGGAGACTACGATCGTGTTCATTACCATCATGAACACTTTTCGGAGACTGAAAACATGTTTTCATGCGGAAAATTCTCCGAATTCTGAAACACTGCTTCAATTTGGCCGTACTTCACGGAGAGAATTCCACGAAAAGGATGTCCCACGATTTCAATATTCTCTAATTTGCACATTCTAGCCAGACTGGCTATAGGAATATGCAATCCTCCCCCCCCCCCCAAAAAGAATCCGGAAATTTATTTTGTCCCTATAACAGCATGCAATAATGATTCATCGAATTGAAAAGAAAGAAAAAAACAGCCGTCTGATTGGGAGCATGTCATCTTCCCTACTGTATATCAAACTAGAATCAGCGTTTCATACACTTCCTGCTTTACCGGTACATGTAATGCCATTTTATATGCGCTAACTCTCTTATTACGTACATACATACACTTATGCGAGGGAATGTTCATAGAGAGCTCGACGGGCAAAAGAGTTTAGTTTTCGATTTGCAGAAGAACTCATTTCAAATTCACTGACTATAACACGGCACACATCTTCCCTCATAGGCGGAGAGTTGAAAATGATTTCGACAATGAAACGCACTTTTTGTTTCGTTAGACATTGTAATGATAGCAGGAAGTTGGAGAGCGATATGTAATGTATTAGTGAATAAATTTGGAATATGTAAAACATGAATATTTGTAGTACCCATTTTCTAGTATAATGAATAGCACTACTTCTTAACCCCTTCCTTATCGGTGAAACCTGTATGAGTACTAATTTTCTCTCTGTTATTGGCGAAAAAAAAATGAATTACGTCTTCACGCAAAAGTAAACTGCTGATATTTTTTAAATCTGCAACTCTTTTATTTGTGGATCTGTCCATTGTCCATAGTCCATAAAATTGTTATTCGCAGGAACATGGATATAGACAGGTTTTTTTGGAAAATAAATATTATAAATGTTTGACCATGAGACGTGATGAGATGTTCAAGAGTTCGAGATCAACGAAACCACATTGGAGCACAAAGAACAAAAATGCATTTCGTACAATTTCCATTCTGCACTATTGTTTCGATGAGACAATTGGAAAGACATGTGATACGACTGAAACAAGAGTTGTCGTTTAATATCAGAAAATCATAAGATACATAGATCCATTATTACAATGATGAAAACTACTATGAGTATTGTGTTAACAAAGAAACCGGGAAGTTTACAATGATATCAACATACCGGTTTCTTTGTTATATATTTGTTTCCTCGTTATTGAGAGATAGAGATATGGAGAAAGAAAGAGACACAGAGAGAGAGAGAGATTGAGAGATTGAGATTCGGAAAAGAGAGAGATAGAGAGATAAAGTGAGACGGAGATAGCAAGAGAATTGAGGGACGTGCTCCGATATTCTCATAGTTGTACAAGGTGCAAATATATTAAATAATAATAATTGAAATAGGTAGTATTTCTCAGTCTGAATTTCACACACACCAAAATTGAGGGGTGCGAAGGAGCAAGGTTTGGGAGAATTCGTTTCCGAAATGGCCGGCACAAAAAATTCTCCCAATTATCTGCAATTGGACACCGGAAAATATAAAAGATTTATGGATTCTGTGATTAAGAAAGTGATTGAAATTGCAGTAAAGAGGGAGACAATGATAGAGGAAAGAAGTGCCGTGTGTTCTTCTGCGGTTCCGTTCCCCGACTCGGTTGTATATGCATTTGACACTATTATTGTTGTGGCCGAGTATAACTTGGCATTCAAAGTCTGGGAAGGATGCTCATATTCTTGAAAACGGAACTGTCCAGATCATAAGTTCATTGAAGAAAAAAAATCAAAATAGTACAAATAAAAGATTCCAGCAGAATTCTCGAGAGGAAACAATCAGGAACGAATATGAAATGAAATAGATGAGGAAAACAGAGCAGACATCAGAGCGAGAGGGAAAGTGATTAAGAAAGCATTGAGAGGAGAGGGGAGGAGGGAAAAGTAAAAGTGAAAGCAGAGGGATGGAGAAAAGAAAATAGAAAGGGAAAAGCGACGCAGACTTCCGATGAACCTTCATGGCGAACAAATGGAAGAATGATCAGAAAAAGAACAAATCAGCCGCTTTTATAGGGTTTCGCCTGCACTTTTAGATGTTCCAGTTTAACATTATAATGAACCTATCAACAAGGAAGTTCAATATTTCGTGACTTTGTAAGTGCAAAATGGGTCAGAACTTCTTGTTTATGCGTTTTTCTAAGAAATCACAGAGAGTACCCTTAATTTTGCTAATTTTTATTAATCTTTCAAGATTCCACTTAGAAAAGTTAGAGAGTAAAAATTGCCAGAATTCATCGTATACATTCTTTTATTTTTTTAAGCTATTTTTATCTGGTCACGACTCGCTTAGCTGTGCTTTTGTTCTTTCCCCTTACACCTGATATCTCTTTCTCTCGCACTCTATCCCTCACTCCCTGTCTCTCTCTCTTTCTCCGTCTGTCTCTCTCTCCTTCTGCCTATTTCTCTATCTCTCGCTCTCTCTCAAGTCGCTCGCGTCTTGTTTTATCCGATTTCTTTTACTTCTATCCATTCACTTACAATTAGACTTCATATTTTACTGAATTTGCAGCCATGTGCATTACGCAGAAATTATATTATAGAAATATATTTCAAATTGTCCTGCAACGACAGACATCTACTGTAATCGACATTCATGAACATTTCATCTTCATATATCACGGGCAGCCGTCGAATCCCCACGCGGACGCCGGGTGCCCAAAGTAGACTTCGTGAAGGGCCCACGAGAAAAGAATTTGGCTATAAAACATTTTTATTCGTTCACAAATAATAAATAAATAAATAAATACCGTATTTTCTCTATTAGTACCCCCGGGGGTTCTATTTTTCAATACCCTTGCAGGAGAGGGGCACTATTAGAGGGAGGGGTTCTATTAGAGGGAGGGGTTCTATTTTTCAATATGAGACACAAAAAAGTTTGAAAACAAAATTTTATTCTCAAAAAGTTAGAATCATAGCTCTCATTGTATGGAATCATCACTGTAATATCTAATTTGCCACATATCTTGAATGGATTTGCCATCATTTACATTGGAGAGATCATCCTATACCTCCAAGATCCATTCGAGGTACCTCTCGAGTTGACAATTAGACTGTAAGGGGGGGGGGTACTATTGGAGGGGGGGTTCTACTAGAGGGAGGGGTTCTATTTTTCAATGGCATTTTCAGAGGGGGGTACTATTGGAGGGGGGGTTCTAATAAAGGGGGGGGGGTACTATTGGAGGGGGGGTTCTAATAAAGGGGGGGTACTAATAGAGAAAATACGGTATAATGATGAATGAAGAAATAATAAGAAAAAATAAAGATTTTCAGATGTAAATCTTTTAACTGTGACTATTTTAACAATAAAAATAAACTGAAAATTCGTTCGAAAATTAACAATTGCTATACATATCAGTAGATAACCCAATGGAGCAGTTGCTGTCCTCTTGGCCGACGCAGACAGTGAAGTTGGCCGTTGTCATATCGTTCGGGTAGAAGATCTAAAAATGTTTTTTTTAACTAATTGTAATAATTATATATTTTCATGATGAAAGCTCATGTTAAATTAAGTTTTTGGCATACGCTGACAGCGCCTATTGTTAGAACCCATAGTCTTTTAAACGCCACCTATTATGGGCATATAGTATGACTGATAAATTTTATTTGTCTACTATAGCAGAAGCATATTTGGGGGCACCGATGGCCCCATAAATCTGGGGGGGGGGTTGCCCGACCTCCGTGGCGTGATGTCGAAAGCCGAGCACATGCTGAGGCGGCAGACGAACGACGAGGTCGCGGAAGTGCGTAACGCGGAAGGCGAGAGGCACCTGGCAGAATGCAAAGAGATTGGATATCGCTCTCTCTCTCTCTCTCTCTTTCTCTCTCTATCTCTCTCTCTCAATCTCTCTCTCTATTTCCATCTCTCTTTCTCACACATTTTTCTTAATCTTCTCTTCTCCGTCGTGCCCAGTCACTATCTTTCCGTCACTCTAGCTTTCGCCCCGTCTCTGTATTACTCTCACTCTCTCCCCTTTTCTTACTCTAAATCCTTCTCTCTTTCTCTCCCTCCTAAGCAGCTTCTCTTTCTGACCAGCCGATCATGCGCATCTGCGTAGGCTGCGTCGCCAGTGCGTGGCTGGCCAAAGGAGACGAGGCGGATGGCAGAGGGAGCTACGAGGCCGGCGGCAGACACCGAGGAGGCAGCTAGAGAGGCCAAGGCGGCTCCGAGAGAGTGGCCGGTCACCTGTGAGAGAGGGAGAGAGAGAGAGAGAAAGAGAAAAAGATAAAGAGAAAGAGAGAGAGAGAGGCAGAGAGAGAAAAGAGGAAGAATGTCGCTGACCCACAGCTCGTATTCCGGGTGCGCCTTGACCGCTGCCCTGACCGTCTCCCCGAGACCGGCACTCCAGAGAGCGCGCAAGGCGTGCAGAAAGTACGAGTGGACGGCACCGCCCACGTCCGGGAAGGGCGTCTATTGGAATATATTATTATTATTTATTTATTTATTTAAAAGAATGTATAAATGTGCATATATAAATTTATATTTGTTTTAATTGTTTTTAATATTAATTTTTTTATTAAAGATTTGGTAAGAGAAATAAAAAAAAATGGAGAACGAACAAGAGGAAAAGAAAACAAATGAGAACCTTCTTGACGGCCGACGTAACGATCTCGTCCATGAGCTGAGTCTCGCCGGAAGAGCCTCTGAGGCGAGGAATCTTTATTTTATTTTTCTTCAGCAATCTTTAACTGAGTTAATGCCGTTTTAATGTAGGAAGAAAAAGTATAAAAAATAAAACAAAATACAAAAATTAGGTAGTATAATTTATGCATATGCCTGAACGACAGAAAAAGCGCCTTCTCCGCATACGAGACGGCAAGGAATGCGGCGCACGTCGAATTCAGAGAATCACAGACGACGTTTACTACTTTCAGCATCTGTTTATATTTTTTTCAGTGTCATAATTAATATTTTAAGTACAAATTTACAACTAAAAAAGTTCAGTGTAATGAGGATGCATAAAAAAAACTATAAAGTAAAAGATATTGTCAAATGAAATGTATACAAACATATGTAAATATCACAGTTGCTCATTGATTGACCTGTGCTCCTGGAAACCTTTTCTGGAGACACGCCGTTGGCTTCGGTGGGAATGCAGCAGCAGCGAGAGCGAAGAACTTGTCGCGGACCAAAGTGTCATCAAAGGAGGCACGAGAGATAAGAGAGTCAGAGAAGGAGAGAGAGGCGAGAGAGAAGCAGAGAAGGAGAAAAAGCAGAGAGAAGCTGTCGAACGATCGAATCATGATATTCTTCACAAGCTGCGTTCCCAAAAGTGGACGTTGTTTCTGGCATGACGCATTGTAATTTTTAGTATAGATGGAGAGCGAGAGAGAAAACGTGAACGAGAGAGAGAGAGAGAGAGAGAGTCGGAGAGAGATGGAGGAAAAGTAGTTGAATTAATTGTCTGTTTCGACTGAAAAGAACAGTCAGAAAACGTGAGCGTAAGCATATAAAATGCATACGTTCTTCACAGATCGAACCACGCATGTAGTGGCGCGATTTTTCCTCTCCGCTGCAGTTTGTGAGAATACTGGCAGATAAATTAGCTGCGTTCAGGCAAGGCAAAGTTGTATACGAGGAGAAACAGCGCCCAAAGAGAAAGTGAGAATGAAGATTCAGACCAATACAATTTATCGATAAAGTTGTAGTAAAAAAAATTTGGAAACACGTTGTAGAGTTAGAGAAATGGCATGTTGAAAATGAAGGGAAGTGAAGGAGAGAGAGAGAGAGAGAGAGAAAGAGAGAGAGAGAGAGATAGAGAGAGACAAACACAGAGAGAGAGAGAGAGGGGAGGACTGGGAGGAACAGAGAAATGAGAGTCGGAATCGATATCTGTTATGCCTGATTATTCTGTGTTACGCAGTTCAACCTTCTTAGACCTTATACGACTGATAAGATGATTGCCTGTCACGTTGCACCTGAAAGGACTAGAAGCCAATTGCAAGCAGCCAAGATCAAGGTCTAATATTAAAAAAAAAGAAAGGCATTTTCTTTTCCAAAACAAAAACCATTTTAATGTTCAAAAACATATTTAGAGTTGAATTTATGTGCATACAATCAGGATATCAGAATGAATGCCCTCTTTACGGAAAAAGGATAATTAATATGTCACGATTTGCGAGAGTATCAAAATGGCCGGGGACCCGGCCACTAAGCTTCTTTCTGGTTCGCGTCACATGTATTTATTCCTTTATTTAAGGATATAAAAATAAGGAGTTCCGAACAGGTAACTGTGAATAAACATGCACATGATCATGCATATGTTTAGAATCAATAATTCATTTACCGATTGCAACGATGAAATGTGAAAGTGTCTCGAAGAGATCAAACGAAGCTTGAAAGCACAGCCGGCATCGGAAATTTAAAAGAAAAAAAATTGTCGGCAATGTATTTGTAGCAAACAAAAATTATAATTGAGAACAAGAAATTCACAGCTTATCCGTAGATGCTCGTGATACTGTAGGCATTCTCAGTGTGTTGCGACTCCCGAAGCGATTGTTTCTCTCCCTTCTTAACATCATACAGTACCCTCTTCACAGCATAGAGGAGAGCGCCGACCGAAGCGAGAGAGCAGACGGCGAGAGCAATGCCAGCCGTCAAGAGAGTCTCGGCAGAGACGCAGGGGACAGAAGAGGAGGACGATGAGGGAGTCAGGGAAGAGGCAGCAGAAGATGACGATGAGACATCCTCGGAAACTCCCGAGACTGTGACAAAGAAATTCTTATTCAATAGAAAAAAAAAACATATTTTAGTTATTTTAAATAAAAAATTGTTATGATAAATTTTTTTCATCAAATGAATAAAAAATATTTTTTTTTTACAAAAATAGATAATGAATATAATAATTTTTTGGAAAGTCTTCTTACGCAGCGCGGCCGTCTCCGCCTGCTGTTGCACTTGTTGCGGCTCGATTTGAATGACCGCGCGTAGCCGGAGGGTCCTAAGACGATCGGCCTGCTCAGGAGCGGAAGAGGATACGGTAGTCGTCGTCATCTCAACTTCCACTTTTTCTTCACTTCTTCTCATCCGCCGAGCGACTTTCGCCGCTTTCGCCTTGCGAGAAGGCGGAACGAGCGAGTTCGATGTCGCACTGCTGCATTGCTGTAAAAAAGCATTTTTATTTCAAGTTTCATATTTCAAATAAAGGAAATAATATCCATATTACTAATCTGATTTAGTAATCAAATAATGTCTAGTAAATATTCTTATATGTAGGAAATTAACAGACAAAAAATCGGATAAATAAATAAATAATTAATTAATTAAATAACCCACCGGCGTCGCGCACGAATGAATGCACGGGCGTGCCTGGCACTCAAAGTGTACGTATTGTGATGAAGTGAACTGGAAAGAATTAATTAAATTGTTTTCAAATTTCCCGTCAAATTTCTCTCTTTCCGGGTCCCACCTGGAAGCCGTACATGTAGAGATAGGCGTGCTTGGCGCCGCCCGGCTCGCTCGGCTCGGCCACCATTGTCGGGACGTCGATGGCACGCGAGAGGCGAACGCCGCATCTGGGATAGATGTGCCGTGAAATGGGTGTTATGGACTAATGGTCAGGGTATACTGTAGCACTATAAATATGTTCAGCCGCGTCTTGCCGTTTGTCCAAGACATGTCAAGGACAATCGGTCATGACCGTTCATGGTCATAACCATGTCAAGGACACGTCATGGACATGTCATGGACACCTGCACATACGCGCTTTAAAATACTTTTTTGACATTTTCAGCCCTTTTTACTGTTATTCTACATTTATTTCACAAAAATAATCAAATTAAAAAAAAGAGAAGCCAAAATGGTTCACTCTAAGTACACTTTTGAAAAAAAAAGTCAACTTTTTACGTCGAATTGCACCAGACACTTATGCACCAATCAATTGGAAGAGGGTCACCTCACCGGCAGGAAAAAAGGCTGTAAATCTGGTTGAAACTATGTACCGAATAACCAAGATCGGTTTCCTTTCCATACCCCAACTCTGAGACACGCCCAAGGTCCTTCCTGCAAGCCAGTTTCCTGTATCTTCTCCTACACATCAACATCTTAGCTGTTACAACATTTATTGATGTGGCTCCATAACATTGCCATAACAAAAACAGTTGGAGAGAAAAACAAAGCAGAGGAACGGGGAGCAGTCCATGCAACATTCGCAAGCACTGCTTGAATACGATGGCATCGAGCAAAGGATGCTGCTAAGCCGCGAAGGTGCGAGTTGGCGCCAGTCAGTAATTCCGTCACAGCATTCGCATGTTCTCCCGTCTCTTCAGTTAGGCTCTTCAACATACATAAGTATGGCAAATGGATAACGAAACATTCTGAAATCAGTTTAAAAAAAACAAAACAACATAAAATAAGTGCAGCTTGTCTTGCATTCATTCGAGAATTGTTGGCACGTTTAAAATGTTCCCCCCAAATGTTTTCAAACATTACTAAAAAAGAAGGTGTCATCGGTCGTAAACTGTGTCGCATGCCATAATTTGTCCGGGACATCGGTAGTAACCGCGAGCGTGTCACTCTGTGCTCTCCACGCTTATGCACTCTCTCGCTGTGGTCGTGACCACTTATGGGACAAGCCCACAAAAGTGTCCATGACCATTGAGATTTTTTTCTTCTTTGTCCAGGACGCGTCCAGGACATGTCTTAGACATGTCCTAGACTCCTGTGTATTAAGATAGGCGGAAGTGGATGTGTCCAGGACATGTGTCCGTTTTATTTTGAAACGGTCATGACCGATTGTCCTTGACATGTCTTGGACAAACGGCAAGATTAATGCCGCGGCAGGTGAATTTCAGTGCTATCGTACCCTTGCTCGTCGATGACTGGAATAGTGGCATCGGGAGCGTTGGAGCCATCGTGTGCGTGGCAGGAGTGGAGAAGGAAATCGTATATGGCTGAAAATTTTTACGTGGTATAATAATATCTATGTTGTCAAAATAATTCGATATATTTCTTGTGTATTTCTGTCGAATTTCTCTCAGGCTCTTTCGCTTCTTCTCGCTATCTTTCTCTCTCTCTCTCTTCTTCTCTTTATAAATCTCTCTCTGTGTCCCTCTTTCTTTCACTGTTTCTCCCTCTATCTCGCGCAATTTCCTTACTCTCTACCACTCTTTCTCTCTCTCACTCTCTCTCTCTCTCTTTTCCTCTCTCTATCTTTCTCCCTCTGTCTCTCGTTATTCTTCTCTCTCCTCTCTACCACTACCTCGCTCTCTCTCTCTCTCTCTCTCTCTCTCTCTCTCTCTCTCCCTCCCTCTAACATGTGTCCTTGAGCGTAGCATCCAACGTGATCCTCTGCCCGACAGCCGCGCGCGTCACAGCCTTCCCTTGTATGCCGTGTCCGTCTCTAATCTGCAGCGAGAGCGCTGGCGCCCCTCCGCTCCCCGTCACGACCGCCGACTCGACGTCCGCGCCACTGCAAGACAGGAATGAATTCATGCTTTCATACTTTTTTTTAAATGATAATTTTTTTTATTTGATATTCTTCCAATTTTATTTGCTCACTGAAACAAAAAAAACAGAGGAATAAATAAAATATTAATTTTAAAAATATATACACTTTCGTACAATTTAAGTATAAACAGTATAAATAAAACATATTAATAATAAAAAATTGTTATGTCAATGGCGTAGTGTATAAGGCAATAAGGTACTCGACAAAAGAATATTTGAGTCAAACCAAGTCAAATATGTACGCATTGGTCTTCATGCGGAACAGAGATACAACATTTTTTCTTCTTCTTTCTCATAAATGCAAATTTGTTAAATTTGAAAAAGAAAAAAAAACATATTAAGATGACTTGAATGACCTTATATGAAGAGGTCCGTCGGCCGGGAGGCGGAGCGTGATATCTTGAGTGGCGTACACACAACGGACGAGCACGGCGGAGAAGCCATCGACAAGGAGACCGGAGATTGGAGAGGCAAGGAGTTTCACGGAGTACTCGCCGGCCTCCTGCAATGGGGAGAGAGAGGGAGAGAGAGAGAGAGAGAAGAGAGAGAGAGAGGAAGATAGAGAGAAACAAGAGAGATAAATGGAGAAAGCTTGAGATATGCAGAGAGAGAGAGAGTAGAAAGAAGAGTTTAAGACTAAATGAGAGCGAGAAAGAAAAGAACGGAATGTAAGAGAAGGAGACAGAATGAAAAACCTCTTTGATAGAGACTCCACAAAGGGAGGCATTGGAGAGCGGAACGTGGACACTCAGCTGAAGACGTCCGCCCCCCTGCCATCTCAAGAGGAGGCAATATTCTCGAATCAACAAGCGAAGCGGAGCTTTATTTGTTGAATTCAAGAAATGTATATGTATATCTATATTACAGGTTAAATGGTCATCACAAAATACTAGTATTATTTTTGAACGCTCTCCTGCCAATGTGAATGTGATTCCAGAAAATTGTGATGAAAGAATTTCTAAATAAAGCATTTTTCTTGTTCTTTCTCTTTAGTTAATAAAACCCTGAACGAAATGGTATCATCACTTTCAGATTTGTGTCCGGGATTTACCGGGCGTGCGCAGATCTAAACCACCATGTACCAAAAACACTTCTCACATTGATTTTCCTGCTGAATATTGTTCCTATTGCAATAGTAGCTTCAAGAAATCATAAGAACAATGCTTTATCCTATAGATATAGATATTTTTTTCTAAATTAATTAGGTAAAATGAGAAAATTAATTCATGAATATATTTTTTTGTATTTTGCATGCAATGTGAGATTATAAGAGAGAGAGAGAGAGAGAGAGAGAGAGAGAGAGAGAAAGCTAGGAAAGGGAGAGAGCATGTGAGGGTACTAGATTCGTCTTCGTCTTCAAACCTGCACTCCTCTTGCAAGTAGCCCGTCTCGGTGAAGACGGAGCCATTGAAGGGACGGGCAAAGGTCAGCGAGACGTCCATCGAGTGAGCGCCGCAGGTCACGCGGCGGTCTGAGAGGAGAGAGAGAGATTGTGTGAGAGTTAAAGAAAGGGTGGATGAGACAGGGCTTAAGAGAGAGAGGGAGAGTGTGGGGAGGAGAGAGTGCTAGAAATAATATATAGAAGAATAATTAATTACCTGACGCTCTCATTCTCCACATCATTGTCTCTCTCTCTCTTTTCTTGATCTCTCAATCTTCCTGACTTACCTGTGATTAGCTCCTCAGCCGCTACAACTACGACTGCCAGCATCGATAACAAGATCCACCCGTCGTACATCACATGCGAGTTGAGCACGAGAAGGAGTTCTCTCTCTTTCTCTATCTCTCTATCTCGCTCTCTCTCAAGCTCGCTCTCTCTTTCTCTCTCTATCTCGCCCTCTTTCTTTCTTTTCCTCACCCTCTTTCTCTATTTCTCTTCCTTCGAGACTTTCTTACTCCTTCGTGTCACCTGATGCAATGTGGAAAATAAGCAAAGATTACGGTTTTTAAAATATGCTGCAGTTTGTGAACAAATTACATTCAATTCCATAATAATCGAAATGAAAGTGACGAACACATAGAAGAAAAGTGAATGATAAAGTATCGCTTAAAAATATTAGATCGATTAAATCAATATTTCCAACTTGACGAACTCATCTGCACATTTACTTTATTTTTGTTGACCAAAAGTGCAAAATATTCAGAAGAAAAAAACGAAATGAAAAAGAAATTCAAGAAAGTAAAATGAGTAGCGGAACTGTCAGTGGAAGGCTAGCCGATAGCGGGACATGCGGGCATGAATCAGGTGCTCGGATCTATTCCCCCGTTTCAGTGCATGCTCTCACTCTCGCAAGCCTTGCTCTCTCTCTCTCTCTCTCTCTCTCTCTCTAACTACATCCTACTCTCTCATTCATCTCTGTACTCTATGAATGCCTCTCTTTCCCTCTCTCTCTTTTCTCTCTCTCCACACTCTGCACTCTCTCTCCGATCATCCTCCCCCCCCCACCCTCACTCTCTACTTCCCATAATCCTCAAAGAATGAATGAGTCGATGCTACGAGGTCGAAAGCCGCGGCCATAATTAGCCCTACCGGCGCACCTTGAAGGGACAGGGTCGCGCACTGTCAGAGAGAGAGAGAGAGAGAGAGAGAGAGAGAGAGAGAGAGAAGAGAGAGGAAGAAAAAGTGAATGAGAGAGAGTGAAAGAGCGAAAGATAGAGACAGAGGTATAGCCAGATAGAGGGAGAAATAGAGAGGGCGAGAGAGAGAAATAGAAAAAAAGGTACACAAGACGAACAGATCGAGAGAGAGAGAGAGAGAGAAAGAGAATAGAGAGAGAGAGAAGCACAGAGGAGGGGAAAGAGACAGAGTGAGGCATAGAGAGGGAAAGCGAAGTTGAAGAAGGAATCGAATAGAGTTGTGAAGGTGAATCCTCGAAGGATGACTGACAATCTGCATGAGCAAGGAAGAGAAGGAACAAAGAGAAAAGAGGCAAAAAGGAAAACGTGCATGAATCTGTAAATAAAAATGAAGCAACGAGAAGAAAATGAAGCAATTCCAGCACATTCACTTTCTTGTCAAAATCTCCGCCCCCGCCCCTTCAGTCCGGATCCAAATCCAGAACCCAGAATTATTTCCGTTCTACCTGGTCATCGCCATAAAGCATTAGTGAACTAGGCATATTCTACAATTATTTATGTACGAATCTGTGGATTTGATGTTGAAAGGAAGCTCTCAGCATAGAAAAGTGAAAAAGTGCGCTGCTTTTTTAATAAACCGGTGATGACTCGAATAAAAAAAGGAGACATTGAAAAGGAACAAAAGAGAAGCTCTGCGGAGAGAATTCTGGAGAAAGGAAATACCATTCGTTGAATAGATCGAAGTGCGACAAGCACAGAGTATTAAAGCATGAGAGAGTGAGAGGGGAGGGATAACAGAGGAGAGATAGATAGAGAGAGATGGAGAAAGGAACAGAGTGAACCAAGGAGTGAAGATGCAAGAGAGAGAGAGAGTGAGAGAGAGAGAAAGATGGAGAGAGAGAGATAGGAGAGAGGGAGAGAGAGAGTGAAAGAGAACGAGAGGAAAATGAGAGAGTAAGATATATAAAGGGAATGAGGCAAATTGAGAGAGAGAGAGTGAGAGAGAGAGAGAGAGGAGAGAGCGAGAGAGAAAAAGAGAGCCAGACAGAACAAACTGACTAGATTATGAAACATATCCATAGCTTGTGAGTACCTGATTGCTCAGGGACTTGTCCTTTTAGTCAAAGAGCATGATTTTTTTTCAGCCGTGCTTTCTGTCTCTCTCTCTCTCTCTCTCTCTCTCTCTCTCTCTCTTCTACTAAAGCCACTTCAGGCCAGGAGAAAAAAGTGCAAGGGAGGCATATCTTTATCCGAATTCTTGAAGAACAGACTATATAGAAGCTAGACGGGGCTTGATTAGAAGTGTTTCTTTGATAAAAATTGCACCAAATATTGCGATTTATTTGTAAAGAGCTGCTAAATGTGATTAAATAAATGGCGTATATCGTAAATATGTAGATGCAAAGACCGCAACGGAGATGGAATGGCAGCCGAGAGAAGGACAAGACACTTTGCTCTAGCTACATATATAATTATTTCTGAAATAAAATATTCATCAAAAACTAGTCTCCCTCTCCTTGTCTCTCTTCTCTCTCCCGTTCCAGCTTGACACCCCCTCTCACCTGCAAGTACGCTAGGTCGCCTCTTCTGGCGCTGCCGCAAATGCGCCGATGGCACAGGTTTTTCATTCATTTCTAAATAAATATTGAATTTCTCTTTCTTAAATAGTTTTGTTCATCTTCAAATTCCTAATTTCAATTCCAAATGCCGTCTCACCATCAGAGCGCTTATTACATTATTACTTGCATAGACTTCAATTTTTCCAGGAGCATTGTTAAAATTGCTATTTTCTTTTAAATGATTTCGTAGGCAATGCAAACCGCCGAGTCGGGTCATGTCGAATTTGTGCTTTGATACCATTTGTATGCCATTAGAGTTTTCTCACTCTTGCTCAATCTCTCCTTTCCCCTCATCGCTCTCTCTATCTCTCTTTCTCTCCCTCTCGCTCTTTCTCATAGCTCACATTTTCCCCCTTCCCCACTCAGGGTATAGGCTTTGAGATCCGCTTCATGGCTGTAGTTAGTCGGTCTGGCATTCTCTTGAGAACTTCACAATAATCTATTACTTGTTATTAACATGTTAAATTAAATTACAATTAGAAATTTATTAACCAGCCAGTTTGGAAGAATCGAAGCCAACTCCTCTTTATTAATACCCGGAATTGCGAGAAGGGCCGCTGGATGATCGAGAATGGGAGTCAATTCGAGTTGTCTCCACTGGATGCTCATTACACCACTTTGGGGTTGATTCAATTCAGAGCTTTTTCTGTTTCTCTCTGTCTCTCTCTTTCTCTCTCTCTCTGTCTCTCTTTCTTTCTTTCTCTCTCTCTGTCTCTCTTTCTCTCTCTCTCTCTCTCTCTCTCTCTCTCTCTCTCTTTCGCCTTCAATCAGCATGTAACGAGACGCTGCTTTCGCATGCCTTCCTCTCTTTCTCTCGCTCTCTCTCACTCTCTTCCAAGCGAATGAGCATGAAATACATACAGAAATTTGGCACTGCAGACAAGAGAGAGAGAGAGAAAAAGGAGAGAGTGATAGAGAGAGAGAAATGAGAGAAAGAGCGAGAGAGAGAGAGAGAGAAAGGAGAGAGAGAGGGAAGGGAGAGAGAGAGAGAAAGAGAATGAGAGAGAGAGAGAACGAGAGAAAAGCGAACTCGATGGCCGTGACCACAGCATCCAAGTCGACCGATTCCGTGAGTGCCGTTGCGACAGAGGACTCCGAGGAGGAGCGGCTGAAAACGTTTTGTTGAATATGGGTAAAAAATTTATTAAAATATTAGCGCTCGATAATTATGTAAAATTGTATTTTTAATTCAAAAATTTTTTTTGAAATGTAAAGTAACCACGCGGTGTCTTTGAGATTGGCGAGGCGTGCGTCAGATGCCGAGCTGAGCAGTGCCGTCAGAATTTCACTCGATTCGGAGCTAAATGAATAATTGTCAATCGAATTGAAACGATTACCCGAACCCGATCGCAGTGATCAGAGAATCGATGTCGACCAATTCCGACACAGCCGTCACGACGGAGGACTCAGCGGAGGAGCGGCTGAAATTGTTCATTTTTTATTTAACATTGTTCTAAGATTAATATTATTTTTTTATTCTGTGGAAATAAAATTTTAGAAAAGAATAAATAACCTCGCAGCCTTGGCGGTGGTAAGACTTGCGTCCGAAGCCGAGTTGAGCTATGCCGTCTGAAGCCCATTTGAAGTGAATTCAGGGAGAGCCGTCGCGATGGAGGTCTTCAAGGTGGAGCGGCTGAAGCAGGTTTTTTAATAAAGTATTTTTATTGTATAAATTTAATTTTTGAAGAGTAAATAAATAACCTCGCAGCCCTGGCCGTGGCAAGACTTGCGTCCGAGGCCGAGTTGAGCTGCGCCGTCTGAAGCCCATTCGAAGTGGACTCAGGGAGAGCCGTCGCGATGGAGGTCTTCGAGGTGGAGCGGCTGAATTAGGTTTTTTTTTAAATAAAGTATTTTTTATTCTATAAATTTAATTTTAGAAAAGTAAATAAATCACATCGCAGCCCTGGCCGTGGCAAGACTTGCGTCCGAGGCCGAGTTGAGCTGCGCCGTCTGAAGCCCATTCGAAGTGGACTCAGGGAGAGCCGTCGCGATGGAGGTCTTCGAGGTGGAGCGGCTGAAGTAGGTTTTTTAAATAAAGTATTTTTTATTGTATAAATTTAATTTTTGAAGAGTAAATAAATAACCTCGCAGCCCTGGCCGTGGCAAGACTTGCGTCCGAAGCCGAGTTGAGCTGTGCCGTCTGAAGCCCATTCGAAGTGGACTCAGGGAGAGCCGTCGCGATGGAGGTCTTCGAGGTGGAGCGGCTGAAGTAGGTTTTTTTAATAAAGTATTTTTTATTGTATAAATTTAATTTTTGAAGAGTAAATAAATAACCTCGCAGCCCTGGCCGTGGCAAGACTTGCGTCCGAAGCCGAGTTGAGCTGCGCCGCGGAGTCACTGAAATCAAGCCAAACATTTCATTGTTTATACCTTATTAATAAAAAAAGTAGAGGCAGCTCGACATTTTTGGAAAAGTATATGATGGCTATTCTTATTGTTATTCCGTGAAGCACCTCGGCTGCGCGGTGCGAATGTCCTCCTTCTCGCTGATCGCTTGCGAAGTGTTCGACGCCGCGGGGCTAAATTATTAGAAGAGACTAATAAAATTTATTATTTTTAGAAATATATTTTCCTTCATTTTATTCCTAAATGCTAAATATTAAGTGTTTTTGGTGGGTAGTATATATAATTCAACCTGGCTGCCGTGATCTCGCGAAGACTCGCGCTCGCGACAGAGTCCGACGAGAGTGAACTGCAAACATTGGAGGCAGTTCGAGTTTTTTTAACAAACTTTATTTTGATGAAATGTTTCAAATTTTATATTTTACTGCCCTACCCTAAAAAATATAAGGAAACATGTTTTTGAAGAAGTAGATAAAACCAGATTATCGAATTAACCGCCTCCACCTGATAGCTGTGAATTCGACTGCGTCAGGCTGAAGCTCCGAGGCACTGCAAGAAATCAATCGATAAATGTAACCAATTTTTGCCACTTTTAATTACTATTAATTAATTAATTACAATTCTTAATTAAAGTCATTTCCGGGTTCTATTCGAATCCTTCGACTGCCACCTGGACTGGCTGCTGCCGATGGCGGCGGCAGTCACCGAGGAAGGCGATGTGATCGAACTTGAAAGAAGAGAAGATTTATAGCTTGTTTTGATCTTTTCTTTAGCAGTAAAATTGAATAATTGAAAAATCAAGAAAAGCAAAGAACGAGAAACCCAGAATTGGATGTGTTGCTCGCAGAATGCTTTGCAGCCTGAAAAAAGAAGATGAACACATATGTAAATAAAAGTGAGAAACAGATGTTCGTGTTTCTAAATTTTTATCGTCGTTTTATCATTCTCTCCGAGCCATCAATAGACGAATAATTAAGAGTTTTGTCTTGAACGGGATTTCATATGCCTCGTAGATGAAGGCGTTCTTGCAAATCTGGCGCAGCTGCTCGCCGTTCGGCTGAGAGGACTCGGAGGGCTGAAAGAGGAGAGAAGTATTTTTTTTTAAACGAACATAAAATATATTTGAATTCGCGCGCAATTCGCCTTTCGGTTCAGTCCAATGAATACTATGCTCATCAAGGCATCCCTTTTATTTGCCTCGTAGATGAAGTCTCTCTCTTTCTCCTTCCTTTCCATATTTCATGACCCTTTTCAATCCTTCTCTTTCACCCTTTTACTATCGCTCCGCCTCCATTCCTTGCTCCCCTCGCGCTCTCCCCGTCTGGCAATCTCTCTCATATTCTCCTCCCTTCTCCCCTTCCCTCTCTCTGACCTCCGAGAGACTTCCAGTGACCGAGTGAATTGAGATGGACTCGTGTGCCGTGCGAATCCCGAAGTCTCCTTCCGCTGCGAGCAGTCGGAGGACGATACCGACGAGTGAGGGGCGAACGATCTAAATTTTAAAAAAAATTAAAAAATTATTTAAAATCTTTTTTATTAATTTTTTTTATTAAATTAACTATTTTTATTAATTCCAGATTTTTTTTTAATTCTCCCCTCCCCTTTGTTTAGCTCCGCCCACCTGTCCCTCCGAGATGCCAGCGAGCAGAACACGGAACTGCTGCTTCGTGAGAGGAGTGCCAATGTTCGGGTTGGGTGGCGTGGCGTGAGAGGCCGACTGCCCCCCAACCTCAGCGACGCCGCCTCGCGACTCGTCCGAAGCGTCCTCTTCCATCGACTGAAAGAACAGTTTGCACTTTCAACTTTGAAATGTCAACTTTGAACTTTACATTTGCACGCATTTTGTACTTTGTACAATTAGAGTCTGGTGGGATTCATAATCTTTTGAAAGAAACACCTTCTCTGAAAGTGCACCATAAGTTAATCCTTCTTTTTTCTAGTCTTAAGCTGTATACGTTCATTAAATATATTGTTACTTTTGCTTGTATTACTAATTTATCAAGTCAATGTTTGTGAAATTATCCTAATTGCAAATTCCAATGAATTTTGCACATGAGGAATTTTCAATATTTCAATATTTCCAGTTTAAACAGATTTTTTCAGCTAATCGCCCTTTTTTCATCGCTAATTGCTCGATTAGTTGCAGAAGCAATCGTTGAGAGAACGCGCAATATGCACGTAGGCAGAATATTCTTGATTTCCCTTGTTCTTCTCGCTCCTTCACAGGAGACTTGCATTTCATGTTCAGCAAGTACTCACTCGCCGCTGGCCTCGCAGCTGTAAAGAAATATTATTACTTTTTTTTAGTCATATATTTTTTAAATAAGAAATAACAGCCTTTTCATTAATTTTCTTTTTTTCTTTTAGCAAAAGTTTCCTGTTTACGCATTTTAATATTGTAATTTTTAAGCATTTTCTGCGATAAAACCTACCATGTCGTCCATCTTCATCCATAATGTAGAGAGATGTCGGTTGGATCTCCTGTAAAAGATAACATTAGAAAAAACTTTATCAATTAAAATCATTGATTGTTCACTAGTTAATAATAACTGGAAACGAATCAAAAGTTGAAGGCGAAAGTCCAGGAAGGCGAAAAAACGATCTGACAATTCCAGCGGCGGACTCCGAGTTGCCCATGGCGTCCATTTCTCTTCTTCTTCTTCTTTGTTGTCCGAGTCGACCAGCTGAGTCAGGAGAGCGAAATGTACGTGATGTTTAGAGCGGGAAGGAGGCCCTTTTATACGATTCTTTTCTGCCCAAAGTATACTTTTCACGCACTTCCAAAGAACATTAGTAAAATTTAACAAATATACAGATTATCTCCGTCTAGTGCCATGTGTTTTCTAAGAGAAAACGTGGAAAATTAATTAAACATAAATAAGCAAAATTCTCTCTTTACTGAAATGAGGATTTCTGAGAGGAAAAGTAAGGAACTAAATGCATGAAAATAAGCAGACTGCGTCCAAGGTGCCGGTGGCAATGCCGGCAAGTGCGCGGCACCAGCTGCCATTCTCAACAAAGCTAAAAATGGTCCGACATCCTTTCCAATGATCCGTGATGCTGTTAGAATTGTTGCTATAGTTTTGTTCAAGCACGCCAACAATTCTCACAATTCAGATGTGCCTCCTTGGCCAGTAAGCACGTGTAATGAACACGGGTGCTGATTCGGAGCCAACTTCAAATTACATATTTGTATATATTAGATAATTAAGTAATCAATAACCCAAGCAACTACCGGACGCAGTGTTCCCCAGTCGAAGATTATGGGGTCTGCGTTGACAATGACGCTAGGAACGAGCGTGCAATTGGCCGCCTTCACAATATAACCAATTAACTAAAAGTGAATAGCTTGAAGTGTTTGTGTTTGAAAAGAGAGGAACAAATAAAATTTGGTCAGTGTTTTTTTGTACCACGATTGCCAGATATGAAAAATATAAATATGAATATGCCGAAAAAAACGAGAGATGAAGACGAGCCGTTTGAGCTCTGCTCACCCCATTACACCAACGGGGATCTGGACATTTCACGGTCTGAGGAAAGGCCTTGCAATTTCGATTGGACTCTGGTATGCTATGAGTGAATCCAATCCGAAGCATCTCGACTTTATTCCTTTCTTAAAGGAGAACATATGGAAAAAACTTTAGCCACGAAGTCCCTGACGAATATATAAATGAACGGTGTAAAAGCTCTGTCGGCCACGGTGTGGCTTTTCCTTTTTTTTTTGAAAATGGCGGGAAGTTAAAATATTGGCGAATTCAAAGTAAGTAAGGGGCTGAGCATACAGTTAATTTTCTCATCTCAGGGCAGAGGGACATTTGTGTTTTCACTTCGGGACACTTGCACTCGATGTTTCTGTTTCGCCTGACCAAATAAGTCGAAAAAGAAGACATTATTTATTCGCCGTAAACCTCCTTTAAAGAGACAAAGGAGCGATATCTTTTTTAGGATGGTATCTCGCTTTAGCCACATTGTTTGAAACATCGCCGGAATGAGGGGAATTAAAGTTGTCATTGGCATAAAGGGGCATATGTTTATATTCTTATGTGCATGGCGACTATTGTCACCTGTTAAGGTCAACATATGAAATATGATCGTTCCTGATATGAATGACAGCGGAGAGACGGACGGGACACCTTGCTCTGAAAAGAAGCCATTTCTATTACTTTTAATTAGATCTGTTTCTGTAATATCAAAGGAATATTTAGTAATTTATGAGATGAGATGAAAAAAGACTGGTGCTAACTAATTCATCCTCTTCATGAGCTCTTGCCTCAGCAGATCGCGTTCGCATCTCAGTTCGGCGAGTTCGTGCTAGAAAACAGTTTCAAAATAAACAAATGAAAAAAAACTATAAAATCTCGTTCCAACCTGAATATACTGTAGCCTCTCTGCATTCTCGCGTGCAATGCGCTCAATAACATTGCGCTGTTCCCGCTTTCGTTTTCGGTACCTCAACAAAAAAAAAATTAGGTTTTAATTTTGATTTTAATCCTTGGTATGAGCAAACCAATATGCGTTTCTGCATTAAATTGAATTTAAATTTCCCGCCAAGGGCGCCCAAACCTGACAGCGGCCGCTCTATTTTTCTCCAGTACATGCGCACGAATCTGCTCGGCAGTCATTTGGGCGTGGCTTTGTCGGCTTCGCTTCATTGGCGCGAATTCTAAAAACAATTTAATAAATTTTTATAAATTTAGATTGAAATCAGAATGCTATATTTTTAAATAACTTTCGGTTTATTTCTATCTTTTTTTTGAATTGAAAAGTTGTTTTTGTGTTTTGTATATTTTTAGCCTTTTTCCGCATACAACATTGAATTCCTAGCGATGTTTTAATTGTGATTAGTTTAATGCAAGAATAAAGATTTAAAAAAAAATTAAAAAGTGGGAAATCATTTGACGCACTCTCGCCGTCAGCCCCAAGTGTTCCCATGGCAGTTTGTGTTGTTGTGAACACGGGCGGAATGCAGTCCAAGAAGGCGCGGGTTGAAGAGAACGATGAACTCCTGAATAAAAGGAATAGCGGGTTTCGCAAAGCTATTTCAAGGAAACGGGACATAAAATTAAAGTTTTTTTTCCGCCTTATTCGATAAATGAAACTACGAAATAGTAGATCGAAATTCGTTAGTTAAAGTATTATAAAACTCAACCGTGATTTTGTAGACTATTCAAGTCGCTTTTCTGTAAATCACATGCTCGCTCATGGTCAGGCAAAAAGGCGCGATTTCAAGAGTAATTTTAGGCTCGTTAAATACGGTAATATTTATAACTTTGCCACGGGCCAGTTTCTTCATGCAACTTTGATCATCGCAGCTTCCTCACACGATGTCTTGCGGCTGTGAGGGCGAGAAAGTGGAGCAGAAGTGAGAGGGACGACCGGCGACGCCGCTGTCGAGGAGAAGCAGACTTGGCGGAGGTGCTCGCCATGGAACACTATCGACCAGCGGATCTTCCGGCGGAGAGGAGGAGTGGCCAGAATTGGCAGGGCCGGAAATTGGATTCTCATCCCTCGGTGATGGATTCGGATACAGAAACGCTCGCATGAAAGCCTCCTCAAAGGCGATGTCGCAGACGCTCATTTCATCAAGTGTTTGGAATCAGCCAGAGAATTCCTCTGATAAACTTCGAAGGAGAGAGCAGAGAGAGAGAGTGTTGGAGAGATAGACGTATAGAGCGAGAAAGACAGAAAGAGAAACAGAGAGAGAGAGAGAGTGTAGAGGGGAGATTTAGAGGGAAGAGAGATGCTGGGAAACCGTGAAAAAAAACAAATATGCTTTCCATCCATAATGAGATGCTTTAAACGGTCTCCACTGACTGTCACGGCTGTAAGGATGATATCACGCTATGACACCTTAAACATATCTGCCCTCTCTCTCCCTCTCTTTTCTCTTTCTCTAATTCTCTCTTTCTCTTACGTTTCCTCTCTCTACCTCTCTGTTCACTCTCCTTCTTTCTTCGTGCCCAAAACATGGTGTCCAGATCATTTCTTCTCGATCTGTAGCTTTCAGACGAAATCGGGAAATATTCGACTTTAGTTACTAACAAATCTTTGTGACTAGTTTGTATATGAAAGAAATACACGGTAATCCCCGATTAAAATGTTATTTTCTCAGGACAGACGGATATTTGGAACTTCGGAACGCTTGTAATCGACGTTTATATTTGCTCAACGTGAGCAAATAAGACAAAAAAATAAGACCTCCTTAGAAAAAGATAAGAATTGTAATTCAAAAATATTCCAACATTACTAGCAAATATTTCAAAATGGCGACAAATGAACTACTTAATATAGTTATTGTTTAGTAGTCATAAAGGATGTAGTATGTATGTTTGTATGTACTATAATGTTTATGTGCATTATGCCCACACTTTCTCTCCTCGTCTTTCTTCACCTTCTTCTCTCTCCTAATCTCCTCTCCCAGTCTCTATCTCTCTTTCTTTCCCTCTTACTCTCTCTCTCTCTCTATTTTGCTCCACTCTCTCTCCCTTTTCCCGTGTCATCTCACTCTCTCTTTCTCTCCCACTCTGTTTCTCTCTCTCTTCTCTATCTCTCTCTCTCTGCCTCTCTGCCTCTCTCTCTCTATCTCTGCTTTCAGTATGCATCAAGTTGCTGATGTGTAAACATGACGTCCCTTAGCGCACCTGAAAAGGACTCTCATTGGATGCTGGCAAATACGCCCGCCAAGCAGCTTGCCCTTTACTATTTCGTAGTTTCATTGGACAGCAAGATCGACACCATCACAGAAAAAATGAGTTCTTTTGTTCTCTTTTCTAGGGAGTCGTACACGGAGCAAGTAATTATTATAATATTTTCATATGTGCATTCTTTCCTGTAATTTTATTTTATTTTTATTAAGAAATTATGCTATTCAAGAACATTACTTGTGATATCTTCATTCTTTATTAATAGATGAAACTTTGAATCTTTTATATCTTTTTTCACATTGTCATTACTAAAATTGTACAACATGAAGCTTTTGAACTTCAACCACGTGTGGCGTTTTCACTTTAGACAACTATCACATTTCATGTTCCTTGTGAAAGAATGCTTCTTACTCACTCTCTCTCTCTCTGTATTCCGCATTCTCCCTCAATCTCTCTCTCTATCTCTCTGTGTCTCCGCCACTCTCTTTATCTCTCCCACTCTTCTGTCGCTCACTCTCTCACTCTCTAGCTAGCATCCTTTCAGTTCGCATCTCTCCCAGTCTCTTTTCCCTCCTCCTCCTCCTCTCTCTCTTGTCTGGGAACTCCGGGTTGCACCCGCTGGACGCTTTCTATTTCACATACGTAGCCCAGGACATTTCACATATTTACATGCAAGAATGTGATACTCGTGAAAAAAAACGTATGAAGTGTCTTTGCACTTTAAGCACAACCCCTCTTTTTCAATAATATTTGGCCCCTCCTATTGAGTATGCCCACATCAAGCTGCAACCGCCCTTTACATACATCGCCCTCATTTTTATTCCAGTAGAATCTCTCGTTCTTACTATTGTCTCCAAATTCTCTTTTTTTTTTTTAAGAAAAAAATCATTTTTAATTCATTAAATTTTGCTTCTCGCGTCCCTTTCATTTACCTCTCCTTTCGCTCTTTATACAAAACTGAGTTCGTGTTCGTTTCTTGCGCTAATTAAGGCGCATACTACATAAATACATAGATGTATGTACATAGGCATGCCGAACTATTAAGGTGGAACAACGCAAACAGGACTAGGCGTCAATTCTATTTGAACAGAAAGAACAAAAGAGAAACAATGTTCAAGCTGTTCTTGGATCGCACTTCAAGAATCTCGCTGTTGGGGGGGGGCGTTTCCAATTCCTATATAAACACATACACGCGTGGCGGGCGCATGCTTCCAGCATATCAGTAATGCATGTCTGCTATCCTGATGCCAGGCAGGCCACCTCCTTTCTTCCACCACCCATTGCCATGTTTATCTTGTCTACTTCTCCTCGTATACTCTCCTCTCTGATCTTTCGCACTCTTTTAGCTCTCTTGTAGCCTTCCGCATTCTTTAACATTGTATTTTTACTCCTCAGAAAGCCGTGTTTTAGAGTATTAATAAACAAATAAACAGTGATTCAAGGTTAGTCGGGTGATGCCTATCTCGAACTCGCCCACAGCTATTTCGCCCTCTCCTACTAACTCTACTCGCCTTCTCGGAACTCGCCCTCTCGACGATCGCCCTCTCTTCACTCGCCTTCCCGACGATCGCCCTCTCTTCACTCACTCTCCCGAAGATCGCAATCTCGTTTACCGTCTCGGCCACGTCACAGCCTTCTTCCCATATCTCTTCTACTCTCCCGCCACCGGCTTCCCCAAAGGAATCTACGTGGATATCTGGAAGGAAGCGGCGAGGCGGCGAGGCGCAGCGCGACTTGAAATCTACCGCGCCGATACTTTTGGTAGGCCAATTGACTAAAAGAGCAAGAAACTCAATCGCAGGGTGAACACGCTTTTCAATTCAAACATTATAATTTTTCCGGTGATCGTCCTCCTTCAAGGGAGCAAGAAAGTGAAAGTATTTGAATTTTCCTGAATATTGTCTCTCTAAAATACATGTGCTCCTTCACCCTGTGTCAGGCAAAAAGGCGCGAATTCAAAAGTGAGTTTTTGGATTTTCTATTTCTTTTAAAGTGAATTTTAAAACTTCTCCAAAAGATATTTAGAATAAAGCATATAATCGCCATATAAGATAAATGGTAAAAAAAATAAGATAAAATAAAATAAATTAAAATAAAATAAAAATAAATAAATTCCAGGCGGCCTTGATCCTTCGTCGCCGAATTCGTCGCGCTTCGACGGAATCCTCGGAGACATTCAGACGGGCGCAGCCACGAGCGGCGTCGATGACTTCGCATTCAGCGAAGGACGACTCAGACACTTCCGGGCAACCAGCACCATTGACTTCATGCAGGTGAGAGAGAGAGGGAGAAAAAGAGTGAGAAAGTGAGAGAGAGATAGAGAGAAAGAGATAGAGAGAACGAGACAAAGTGAAAGAGAAGGAAATAGAGAGAGAAAAAGAGAGTGCAAAAAGAGAAAGACAAAAATATAGAACGAGAGAGAAGAGCTAACAATAAGGACGGGATTGAGAGAGTGAATGAGGATAGGCTGATAAATATTTACTTTGTAACAAATTACTCAATACTATTTTATGGCGATAGAGAACATGGGTAAACGAAATGCTACATAGGTCATATCACTGATATATGATTGAAGTCGGCGTGCTAATCATCGGCGCGAACTAGGTCATTGTCAGTTTTTTTTGTAAAATTGAGGAAACTACCCGGTGGTTTTATGCCGCATGCTCTCTTGAAAGGGGGTCATGCAATCTGTTGAACAGCTACCAGAGGTGTCAACGGGCCCAAAATATTTGGGTCAGCCCGGCCCCTCAGGCCCAAAGTCTCGGACCAGCCCGGAAATTTCCGGGCCTTGTAATTTTGGGCCCTGCCCGGCCCGGCCCGGCCCGTGGGCCCGTTTGAGCCCGATTTTCAAAAAAATTCTGGGAAAAAAGTCCAACGAGTTACAATGTGTTTTGAAATTCAGAATTTTTCATGCTCGTGCTATGAACATTCATTTTAATGTATAGAAGTAAGACTTTTAGGGGGAAATATGAACAAATGAAGAAAGTTTTGCACTTATCAATGCCACCAGTCGTCCTGACCGGACGACATTGTGTGCTTAACGGGCCCAATCGGGCCTACGGGCTGGCCCAACTTTTCTTGGGCCCGACCCTTCCCAGCCCGGGGCCTTGGAAAATTGGGCCAGCCCGGCCCACGGGCCAGCCGGGCCAGGCTGGGCCGGGCCGGGCCGGCCCATTGACACCTCTGACCGCTACTCCAGAACCATCCTCCAAATTAAATCTCTAATAAAAAAGACAATAATTGTGTTTCAAATTAGTTTTTGTTATGGTATATTCATACTGTTTGATATCATACTTAAATTTTCCTCCTTTCTCACCTCTATTTCCCGACTACATCAAGTGTGGAGAAATGTATGAAGTTGAAAGGTTTTACTCTAATTGTAAGGGAAGGAAAAGAGGACCCGTTGAGGGTCGGAACCGGACACTGTTCGACATCTCAGAGGGAGAGCACTATTGACACTGGCGAGAGAGAGAGAGAGAGAGAGAGGGAGAGAGAGGGAGAGAGAGGGAGAGAGAGAGAGAAAGAGATAGATTGTGAGAAAGAGTAAGTGAGTAGGGGATGAGACGAGGTTGAAAGGGAGAGAGAGAGAGAATGAGGAGAAGCTATAGGTATTTTCCTACTTTTGGACGGTCAATCAGCATACAAATGATGCGATGTTATTATAAAGAAAAAAAATTTAATTTAGTAAGCAAAACATATTTATGAGTTACTTTTTTTTAACTCGCTTCCATATTTTAATTGAATATATATCAAGAGACAGTTTCCAGCGGCATCTCTACCAACGTGACACGATAAATGCCTTCTATCCTCTCTCGATCTATGTCGTCTTCCCTCCGGTCATTCTCGCTGCATGCGCTGCGGTATTTATCCTTCTACAAATACATGATTTACTGGAGGTATGTTACTTTATTTATAGTTGCTCTTTACGATAAAAGTTTACTGGTTTAATTTACAAACTTGCAAGATGAAAAAGGAGATTCTCAGAATATGATGATGTATTACAACGAATCGAAACAACATTTGGTGCTGCCCAAACAGCCAGTAACAGACGTCGCTGACACCAATAAAGGGTGAGTGAATAGCACCGCATATTCTACATGAATATAATCATGATATGCATGCTTCATGCCATATTTTGGTTAAACAAATTTGAAATTCCCGCCAATAGGTGGCGCAATGTGCTCCGTGCAGGACTACGCAACATGCACGCCTGTCGCGCTCCATCTACAAGTGATAACGAGGGGAACATTCAGAAAGGCGATCTCTTGACACTATGGCAGTTTATACAGAGAAGGTAAGAGAGAGAGAGAGACAGAGCGAGATAGAGGGAGAAAGAGACAGAAAGGGTGAGAGAGACAAAGACAGACAGAGAGAGAGAGAGAGAGAGAGAGAGAGAGAGAGAGATAAAGAGGGGGCGATTTGTACGGTCATTATGAGCCTCCCTTCTCTTTCACATTCTCTCATGATCCTGCTATGAGCAGAGTGCATGAGCGAGCCCACCTTCTTTCTTTACTATTGTAGAAAGATTGCGGTTCTGTTAAATAAAGAAAAATACCTATAAAACATGTAGTAATGTGAAATAAATACCCAAAAAAATATAACTTAGCCATGCCTCGGGCCGCCACCGACGGCGTCGTCGTTGCATTCTCGTCGGCATTCCGCTTCTCTTCTCGTCCGCTGCTCTCTTCGCCATCTACAACGCCTGCTTCACTGCGAACAGCGCGGCGCCACCGAGCAGCTATCATGTGTAGGCCATTCCGTTATTTATAAGAGCATAAACTCGCATTTGAATTCGCTCGTTTTTGCCTGATACAGTAGCAAGAGAGCATTGATTTTGACAGAAGCGACTGCAATGGTCAGGAGAATTCAAAATAGATTACGACTGACAATAAGTCACGTGATAAGAATGATCATGATTTCATTAATTTTTTTATCGACAAATAAGAAAATTCATTTAGCCCACTGGAAAAAGCAGCATGCGAACTTCGCGCCGGCGCAACTTTACTGATCGAAGAAGAGTCAGCGGCCACAGGAGATCATGTAAAAAATTATTCCAAAAATACATTATTATTAATCCATAAAATTTTAAGTTGTTAAAATCTTTATTTATTTAATAGATCAACGAACTATTCGACGGACTGCCCCTTTCACAACGCAATATCAAGGTTGATGCGAGTAGGCAGGGGTTAGCTTTTGGCTCCTTTATTCTCAGGCTCGTTTAGGCTAAGGTAAAGCTTGCCTTAAGCATAGGGGCTTCGTCAGCGTTTACCATATTACAAGCCGGACTTTAGTATAATCGTAAGTAAGCATAAAGTTAATCTTAAATAAGTGAGCCTAACAATAAGACTGATAAGTTAGATCTTTAGCATGGTAGCAAAGTTATGCGCGGGCGAGGAGAGCGGACGCTCCGTCTTCGCGCTCATGGGCGATTTCCGCGCAGCTGCCTACGAGCCCGACAACCGGACGCGGGATCCGTGCGCCCTCGCTGTGTCAGCAACAATTTTCCACCATTTTTGCTATAAAAAAATTAAAATTAAAAATTATCTTTCTAAACATATCTAGTCCGTTTCTTCGCAATGTGACCATTTATATGCAAATCAGTTAGTGTGCGTCCCGAATGTCCTCTCTCCATTTCCTCCTCACTCAGTGTCGACACCTCTCACGTGACGATCGCCCAGTGGCCTGCTCTAGGTCGCTCTTCCATCGCGCATCGCTACGGCACGTTCTTTCCGCTTGCCAAGCGGCATCCACCGCGTCCGCTGCGCCTGGAGGACACGCTCAATTGGATTCTGCTCACGGTCTTCGAGCATGACATGGTAGCATTTAGCTAAATAACTAAGCTTTGAAATAAATAAATATATGAACAATTGTTTCTTTTTTAATCCTAAACCTTTTGCTAGCTTTTGACAGTTTCATGCATGTTCTTTTTTCATGCATGATGAAACTGTCCTATGACGTAATAATTTTGAACGACGGTGGTTTGTAGAAGCCCAATGCGCGAATAATAGCAGAGTTCTCTAGCATTCTGAATGGTGGACCGCGACATTTAGAATTAGAAAGAGTTAACGACAAATCGAGGAAATATTTTTGCTTCCGTCGAAGGGCAAAAAAGAGAAAAGAATCCGCCGTAAATGGCGATGGATTTCATAGTATTTCCCTAACTTTTATCTGTATTCCTCAAGCTGGAGACGTTCTGGTGGCGCCGCTACACGAACCGTCCTCGTTCCATCCCCGTGGTGACGTCGTGGATCGTCTACTCGCCCATGTCCCTTCTCAACATCAACTCGGTCATTGTCTTCACGGTCGCTCTTTACGGAATCTCCGCTGTCATCTTGCTCGCTGAAATTATCATTGCTCAACTAATTCTTTTAAAGGAACAGAAAATGTCATTTTGAAATACGTAGAAGTTAGTGAAAAAGAAGGTTTTCTTCCAAAAAAATGTGAAAAATCCTTGAAAATGTACTGATTGGCTCAGAGCATTGTAAAGAAAAGGTTCTGCGTGTGATTCACATCGAATTGAGAGAAGTAATAAACGAGATTTCTTTTCCATTCTTCAGACAAATGTGCACATTTCCATGAAGACCATCGACGCAGTGAATCTTACTAAAGTTTGAACTTGTCCATGCGGAAGGGATTAATTAGCATTAAGGCTCTGGTCGATCAACTGCGCTCGCACTCATTGACCTAGATTGAGCAAGCAAGAGAGGAGTAGCGGCGATTTCCCTTTCTTTTCCTGTCTATGTTGGAAAAAATACTTAGCTTTTTTCTCTTTATTCTTTTCTCTTTATTCTTTTAGCAACTCGAAATCAAGAAGATTTTCGTTTTCCCCCCCGAATTTTCGATTAACAGTGTCCTGGCGACAGGTGCTCATCAGCTCATCATGCTTCTTCTTCTGCTGCCTGCGTCGGTTTTCGGTTGCCTCCGGGCGCCGGCGCCCACGACACCGCCTCTGGTCACGACAACGACGCCACTTAGCACGACAACGGCAACCACAACGGCAACTGCGGCCTCAACGACCACGTCCACGACCACCTTCTCGCCCCTGTCGATTCCACGTCACTCTTAATTGCTTACTATTATTATTTTTTCTTCCTCTTCTTATATAGTCCTCTTCTATTCGTCTTACTCAAATAGAATTCCGTATCACTGGCCGTTTGCAAAGCAATCCACTTGATATTACGCCATTACATATAAAACACGGCGGAATCGACAATAACAAAAGAGATATCAGTGATATTGCTGTGAAAAATTCACCAAATCACTCCTTCTGCTATAAGAGCACCCACAGACTGCCACATGATTCTGGCAAATATTTTTAATGAAAACAAATGCAAAAATCGTATATCTTTTAGAGCGGTATATGTTGAGTGGTAAACAGAATGTTTCTTTTCAAGCATGCCTGACGTGCAGTCTTCCCGTCTTCCAAGCTCCTCCTCTCCCGGAATGCCCCGTCGATAGCATCTGCTCCGATTCCACTCTCCTCGTCATCACAACTTCTCCATGCGTCCAAGTCACCTGCACCAACGGCGCGACGCTCGTCGTTGTCAGTGCAACAAAATGATTTTCTATATTTTATTTTTATTTTTAATGCTTCTTAAAAAGGGTAAATTGAAGTGATTCATAGTTTCAATTTTTTTTCTTTGAAAAGAGACGCACAGGCGTTTCAGAAGCACCACCACACTAAAAACACTTTGTTCTAGCTGGATATTAAAGAAATAGAGTACCATTCTGATAACTTTCAGCAGTGAACATGACAGTCAGGGCTTGTTTTTCTTCCTCCTCTTACATGTCTGTAAACCTATTTCGTGGCAGAGAGCAGGCAACATTGACACGGGCGGGCTGAGCTGCTTGCCAAGCGGCGGCGGCTACTTCGACACGGCCAATCCCGCTCTCGTCTATCCCGACGCTCCGGCTGTCTACTGTCGCTACCGTAAGTCTCCGTTCCTTCTGCACTGGATGGATACTCAACACGAACTTCTCTCCAGCTAGCAATTCAGGAGATATTATCAACTAATTTTCATTAGTTCCACTATCCAAAATGTTTCCAGTCTGCCGTTGTGGCCGTTCCGGCTCGCGAATGTATGCGTGTCCGAGCAACGCTGTGTTCTGCTACACAGCGTACTCAGCATTCAAAAATCCCTGTCATATGGCATGCGACCCATCCTCGCAGATGGTGCAGTGGGTTCGGTTCTACGCTCCTTTCATCCTAAAGCTTCATTTAACGTGCTCACGAACATTGGACTTCTATAGAAAACCCGTAGTTTAATGCTGATTATTACATTAAAGTTGTCTACTAGCGAACAGTTGCGTTAATGGACATATTGTTCTGTTAGATGACTGACACCTCATTATTGAACCGCATTATCGCGAACAATTAACTGTCATCAATGATTTGTCCCTTAGTTTCCTGCAAGTCCTACCAAGAATATTATTCTGCCAACCGAAGTCATCTGCCAAGCGAATGGTCGATTTGCTCCGGCGGGCTCGACTGCGCATCAAGTTGCTTGCATTGCAGAGCGTTAGTCAAGTTCTTGTTCTTTCATTTAAAAAAATACAGTATGTCCGGTAATACCATTAATTTCACAATGGTTTATTTAAGAGTTTTATAAGAAAAACAATTTTGCGAATAAAAAAACTACTCTTGTATTGTTTTTAAGCAGCGCAAATGGTGTCAACATTTCCCACAACCGTCGGTTGCAACCCACTTCCCTGCATACTTTCCTATAAGACCTACACAACCAACTGCTTAGACGTCGTACGTTTAAGCTGTTAATGGAGCCGAACGCATGCAGACCTGAATTTATCAGTTGCCCTTTAAATTATGACCTGATGAGTCATCCTTAATTAATTTATCCTAGTGGTCTTCGACATAGGTACATTGATTTCCGTTAGTTTCTTCTTTCAGGTCTATTTCGTTGCAAACTATCCGTACAACCTTGGGACTGCAGTTCTTGTGACTTGCAAGAGTGGCGTATTAATCGCTGACTTTGTGCGTGAAATAGAAGGCTTACAGTAATCGGCGTTTACTTTAATCTAACTACATACATCTGTATGTATTCCCAGGGGGGCTCTCTCTTCCCGGGTGAATTCCTACGCTGCGATGTTTTCTATGCACCCAAGTTCGATGGAGCCACTGCAGTGAGTCAATTATTTCACTTGTCTGCGTTGACATGGGCAGCATTTTCTGTCGAAGTTAAGTCTCGTGTGGAAAACTAGCACTTGAATTCGCGCCTTTTTCCTGTCACGAATTCAAGCACGAGTTTTCCGCATTTTAGAGATAAAGGTTTAAGCAACATTGCTTCAAAGTACGCCCTGATCATGCATAAATGAACAAGATTAGCGAACTTTCAAATATTGTAACAGGTACGATTTCACAATTGTGAACTACGTGTGTTCATCGGTGTATTCTGCGGTGAAGAAGAACTACTCGCGGAGCATTTGGATTGCAGGCAACGTGTGCGGATAAGAGCGTCTGTGATGACTTGTGCGTGAAGCCTCTCGGCCATCCTCCGGGCACCTTCACCACCTCCGCTGCTTTCAACCACTGCGAGTTTGTCTGCACCAATGGCAATCCCATTCAGTATACGGTCAGCAAGATTTCCTTATTCAACAATTACACCCTTTGTGACAACAGTAACTGTGCCCACCTCTAGAATTTTCATCGCTGAAAACCCTAATGCCATTTGCAAACATTGCACGTTTTTCTCAAGAATGCATTTAAATAAGGCCTTTCATCGATGAAATTAGTCACGCTGAATAATTTTATCGTACTGCATAGCAGCTCTTAAAACGAAAACAGAATGTATGTAAGTACGTTGCACCGCTGGAAGTAATACTTTGACTTTCTTAGTGATAACTTTATCTGCATAGACTAATCCTTGAGCTGAACGGAGTGGTTGGTACTGCGCCAAAGATTCGCTGCAGCGTCTTCTTCAAGCCGGCCGTCTTCGACGACAACGGCAGTGATGCCCACGTGCAAAACGTTAAGTGTACATGAAAATTGTACGAACATTCATTACCAACAAATAAAATGGCTGAACACTTAAAAAAAAAATTTTTCTCATGTTCACTGCCTGTGCATGTGTACGCGAATAACCCTGTAGCTCCTCACAAATTTTATTCTCTAAAATTCCCATTGTTCTCTCTCTGTCTGTCTTGCTCGATAGAACAATTCGTATCATATTTATTGATTTCGCTTAACATAAATGACATTACACTCTCTGAATGTGATATATGATCTCGGCTCCTTATAAACGAAAAGTACATGTCTTCGCTGATCATATAGGCATATATTTCGTTCTGCAAGGATGGAAATGGAAACGTCATCGTCCCTGTAGTCGACTTGAATATATTAAAGATCTTCAAATTTCTTCATAAAATCATGTCTATTTGTATCGACTTTTCAAGGAAAAAATGTTTTTAGAAGTGTTTTTTACCAGAAGATCACTTTTATAACTCAATAGGAATAACAGTCCTCCGTCTCAAGGAAGGGCTCTAGTTTTCGCTGTCGAATGTGAGGAATTTCGGAATTTGAATAATATTGCGGAGCATTTTCACTCGTTCCGCCTAACTTTTTTCATTAGCCAATCGGATATAATTAGCGCTCCTCTAGGAAGTTCGACTAAGTTGCCATCTGATTGAAGTAGGGAATAGTTAAGTTATCGTTTGTCTGCCTAGGATTTGCCGAATCCAAACAGCATAACTTCCTTTCTGGCCCTCAGTATAGAGTGCTTGATTGAATATCAACCTCTTGTCTATAAAATGTCCACGCACCCATGCTGACCTAATTGACTGAACCGGTAACGATGAGCCCGTCTAACTCATGCACTTTGAACATTTGCGAACTATCCTTCCTTTCCTCATTGACTGCTCACTTTGCATTTCATTTTTGATGGATTTCTTTTATTCGGCGCAGCATTATAAAAACAAATGAGTGAACGAATCGTGGAATACTTTTATTTGTCAAATCGGTTGCAGAGTTGTTGCACAGTTTAGTTTTCAATAAAACCAGGCTTCGCTGATGAATTCCCATCTGCAGTTCATTCCTCTCTTGCCTGCCTCGGTAGTCGGTTGTTTCCGAGCACCAGCACCATCGGTGGTTTTATAGTTGATCAGCTAAGAATAAGATAAGCAGAAGGAGAGCGAAAGGGAGGAAGAGAGAGAGAGAGGAATACCTCTTTTCTTAATCTTAATATCTAAAATTGAACCTCGATGTTATTTTGTTTTCCACAATTTAAATATTAATTCTAAGGGCGTTACCCCCAGGACATGCAGCTTCAGAAGTTAAATCACTTGCGACATTTTTACTATCACTTTTCTCTCTCTCTCTCTCCTTTATCTCTTTCTGCTTTTCTCTCTCTCTCTCTCCTTACCTCTTTCTCCTTCTCTCTTTATCTCTCTCTCACTCTCTCTCTCCATTTCTCTATCTCTTTTTCCTCTCCCTCTATTTCTCTCTCTCCTTTTCTCTCTCCTTCTCTTTATCTCTATTTCTCCCTCTCTTTCTCTCTCTCTCTTCCTTCATCGCTCTCACTCTCGCTATCAACTGTTCTGCTCTCTTATAGTCTCTTTTCCATTCTCCTCCTTCTCTTCTCTGGGAATCCCAGGAGTTTGCACCCGCTGGAAGCGTTCTGTTGCCTATACATATATACATATGTATGAACGTATGTATGTATGTAGCCCATGTTATTCCCCTTATTTGCTAGGTGATACTCGTGAAAAATATTCCTCTTTCAACAGCTCTTCACTTTTTAGTTCGGTCCTTCTTTTAGGAAAGCTACCGCCTTCCATCCTCCAACCAATGGCCCTCGTTTTATTCCTCTCTTCACTGGATTCTATTATCATTTTTGCTACTTGCTTCACTTTCATTTAATTCTACTGTCGATTTTTAGGTAAATAAGCACGACTTCAAAATTGAGTTATCGCCTTTTTAAAACATTTACGCTGGTAGAAACACATAATTGAGTATATTTATGTCCAACTACGACGACGGTAGATCTGTAGCAGAATCACCGGAAATTCTTGAAAAGGACAAAAAATAAGAAAGAACATTCAAGCAGCTCAATTGTCACATAAAACATGAAGTACCCAATGCCTAAACATACACAAACACGAGTGTCACACTTATTCTTTAGCATATCAGTAATTCATATCTTCTTGTATGATGTTATGCAGCCCACTTCCTTCCATCCTACTTCGACTCTTCCATAGGCGTCTCTATCGTGGCCACTTCTCAGTCGTGTTTTCCTCTTTTACATCTTGCTTTCTCACATTTCCTCTAGTCTGATAGCTTTCTTGTTGCTTTCCTCTTTTTTTCAATACAATATTTTCTTTTTACTTCACCGAAATGCTGAAAAAAAATTTTGCGCAGAATTCAAAGTTACACGCATTTCTGAATTCGTTTAATATTCGATCGAACAATATTTTTTTGTTTATTTCGCCTTTCCATAAAATTATTAAAGCCCAACAAATCCAGGAAGACGGCGATGTCTCTCACGAACTCGTTCTCAGCCACTTCGCCCTCTCCTACTCACTCTACTCGCCCTCCCCTCACTGGCCCTCCCGACGATCTCCCTCTCTTCACTCGCCCTCCCGACGATCGCCCTCTCTTCACTCGCCCTCCCGACGATCGCCCTCTCCTCACTCGCCCCCCCCCGACGATCGCCCTCTCGTCTACCGTCTCGGCCACGTCACAGCCTTCTTCCCGTATCTCTTCTACTCTCCTGCCACCGGCTTCCCCAAAGGCATTTACATGGATATCTGGAAGGCGGCTGCGCGGCTTCGGGGCGTCGCGCGACTTGAAATCTACCGCGCCGAGGCGTTTGGTGAGTGGGCCAATTCATTAATCGATACTTAATTTTACAAATTTAATTAAATAAAGCTTTTTAACTTTAAGATGTACTTAAAACAAAAGAAAGAGTAAAAACGAATATATAATAATAATAAAAATATTCGAGGTGGCCTTGAGCCGATATCCCTCAACTCGTCGCTTTTCGACCGAATCCTCGGAGACATTCAGAAGGGCGCGGCCACGAGTGGAGTCGATGACTACGTGTTCAGTCAAGGACGCGTCAGGCACTTTTGGGCCACGAGTACGGTTGACAACATGCAGGTGCGAGAGAGAGAGAGACAGAGAGAGAGAGAGAGAGAGAGAGAGAGAGAGAGAGAGGAGAGACAAATACAGAGAGACAGAGAGAAGGAAAGGCAGAGAGAGAGAGAGGCAGAGACTCAGAGGGAGAGAGAAAGAGAGGCAGAGAGAGAGAGAGGCAGAGACTCAGAGAGAGAGAGAAAGAGAGGCAGAGAAAGAGAGAGAGAGAGCGAGAAAGAGAGAAAAAGAGGCAGAGAGAGAGACACACACTGAGAACAAGACATAGAGGGAGGTAGAGAAAGAGAGAGGGAGAAAGGGTACAGACCAGGTTGACAGAGGTAATGAGAAGATGCTCATAGAAACATATTTACCTTATTTTCACTGTCCTTCTGCTAACAAATGACTCGATGTAAATTCAAAGAAAATTAAATGATGACGGTACATTGCAAGCAAAGCGTATTTAAGAGTATCTTTTGTCATTAAATTATTTCGATGTTTTAAGTAAATGTAAATTAACTTAATTTTTAGAGCCATCTCTACCAACGTGACACGATAAATGCCTTTTATCCCCTATCGATCTACGTCGTCTTTATTTAAAGGAGTACTATCACCGAAAAGTGACTAATGCATTCACGAATTGCAACGCGTTGTCCCTAGGAGAAGTCATTCTCGCGTGTTCTATTTCGCAGGTCGCACAAACCCGCTGCCTGAAAATAGCAAGCACGAACCAATTTCACATAAATTTGCTCACATAATTTTTCGGTATTCGCCTCCCTCTCCCCCTCTTTCAAAGAAGACGATCAACAAAAAGTAGGGTGTTTTCATCGGTTTAATAATCGATAAATATATATATTTTTTTATATTACTTTAGCTCACTCGAACAAGCTGTTCGCGAGCTTCGTGACGGTGCAACTTTGTTGATTGGTGAAGGGTTTTCGCCAACAGGAGATCATGTAAAAAAAATTTTTCATAAAATTATATTATTATTATTTTTGTTTTTATATTATTTATATTTTTTCATTTAAGCTCTTTACAATAGATTAGAGAACTATTCGGCGGACTTCCTTTCTCACAACGCAAGGTCATGTTTGCTGCGAGTAGGCAGAGGTTTGTATGTGCATATATAGCTTTTACTCCTTTGTTCTCAAGTTACCTAAGCTTAAGTCGGTTCGGCTTCATTATTAGCTATGTCAGCCTATGATTAAGGGTAAGCCGGCCTTAATCTGCTTTAGGGAACCGTAAGCCTTAAAACCAAAGTCTAAGGGAGTGAGCTTAAGGCTAATAATAATTGAAATGCAACGTGGTGGCAAAGTTGTGCGCGGCCAAGCAGAGCGGAAGCGCAGTCTTCGCTGTAATGGCAGCCTTCCAAGCAGCTGCCTCCGAGCGGGCCACCACTCGAGGGACCCTTGCTCCCCCGCCGTGTCAGAAACAACCATCTTTTATATCCTTTTATTTTTTTAATAGAAATAAATAAATAAACTACTACTTCTAGTTGTAAGCATATACTTGGAAGATTGAAAGAATAAAATAAATTGAGAATAAAATATAATATTTGACTGAAATGTGGTGTGCATTTCAATATGCATGGAGAATTGATACAATTGAGCTGCAAGCTGCATACACTGTGAGAATGTTTGTAAAGTAGCCATTATTTTTTTAGTAAGTGTGCCTCCCTAGACTCTTTCCATCCCCTCTCTCTCTCCATTCCCAGTGTTGACACCTCCGACGTGAGCATCGACAAGTGGCCCTCCCTCGGCTATTCCTCCATCGCGCATCGCTACGGCACATTCTTTCCGCTAGCCAAGCGGCGTGCGGCGCGTCCTCCGCGCCTGGAGGACACCCTCAACTGGCTACTGCTCACGGTCTTCGAGCAGGACATGGTAGCAGTTGATTTTTTTTATTTTTTTATTTTACTCGGAGGTGCAGGCAAATTTTGTAAGATTCTTTTTTTCCAGCTGGAGACGTTCTGGTGGCGTCGCTACACGAACCGTCCTCGTTCCATCCCCGTGGTGACGTCGTGGATCGTCTACTCGCCCATGTCCCTTCTCAACATCAACTCGGTCATCGTCTTCACGGGCGCTCTTTACGGAATCTCCGCTGTCATCTTCATCGCTGAAATTATTATTGCTAAACTAATCAATTTAAAAGAACAGAAAATGTCATTTTTAAATAGGTATAAGTTAGTAAAACAAAAATCGTGAAAAATCCTTTAAATTGTCCAGATTGGCTTAGAGCTTTATAAAGAAAAGATTCAGTGTGACTTTCTACATCGAATTGTGAGAAGGAATAAACAAGATTTTTTTTTCGTTCTTCAGACGAAAGCGATCCATGCACGCGGCCTGACAATGAGATGCAGAAGGTTCAGGAGGATAAAATTGATCATTTACTGTTATACCTATGATAGTATTATAATTATTACTTGTTCTTTGAAACAATCCCTAGAAAATAGAACAAAAGAACTAATTATTTCTGTGGATGGTACCGATATTGCGATAGATGAAACTACGAAATGGTAAAGGGCACGTTTTCTGGCGGGCGTATTTGCCAGAATCCAATGAGAGTCTTTTTCAGGTGCGCGAAGAGGCGTCATGTTTACACATCAGCAAGCAATTTGATGCGCACTGAAAGCAAGAGAGAGAGAGAGAGAGAGAGAGAGAAACAGAGGGAGAAAGAGAGAAACAGAGGGGGAGAGAGAGAAACAGAGGGGGAGAGAGAGAAACAAAGCAGAGAAAGAGAGAAACAGAGGGGAGAGAGAGAAACAAGGAGAGAGAGAGAGAGAAACAGAGGGTGGAGAGAAAGAGAAAGTGAGATGAGACAGGAAACGGGAGAGACAGTGAAAAGAAGAGCGAAACAGAGCGAGAGAGAGAGAGAATGAAGGAGAGAGAGAAGAAAGATCATGACCCCGCCAAGCAGCTTGCCCTTTACCATTTTGTAGTTTCAGGCTAGCAAGATCAGCACAATCCACAGAAACAATGACTTCTTTTTTTATTTTCTATGCATTCTTTCAAATAGCAACTAATTATTGCCAGGATAACTTCGGTATTGAAAGAGCTTTCGTGTGAAGAATTAGTGACTTTCAAGCTCCTTTAAGCACAACCCCTCTTTTTCAATAATATTTGGCCCCTCCTATGAAGCATGCCCCATCACGCAACCGCATTCCAATCGCCCTTTACATGGTTCTCATTTTTAAGCACTAGAGTCTGTCGTCCCTTCTCTTCCCTCCAAAAATGTTTATTTTTTTAAAGAAGCACAATATCTATTTTAATTCATTTAATTTTGCTTCTTCTCGCGTCTCATTCATTTGCCTCTTTCCTTTCGCTCTTTATACAAACATGTGCGACTTAAAAAATGAGTTCGTTTTCATTTCTTGAGCTAACTAAGGCGCGTACTACATACAAATGTAGATGTACATATTAATGTCGAACTATTATGGTGGAACAACGCATACAGGATAGGCAGTAATTCTATTTGAAGAACAAAAGAGAAACAATGTTCACGCTGTTCTTGGGTCGCACTTCAAAAATCTTGCGTTTCCCAATATTTCTTGAATTCTTGGCATTCTAGAAAAAATGATTCTAGGGAGTTGAGTGATGCCGAGCGCTCTCTCAAACTCGCTCTCAGCTACTTGGCCCTCTCCTGCTCACTCTTCTCGCCTTCTCGGAACTCGCCCTCTCGACGGTCGCCCTCTCTTCACTCGCTCTCTCGACGATCGCCCTCTCGTCTACCGTCTCGGCCACGTCACAGCCTTCTTCCCGTATCTCTTCTATTCGCCCGCCACCGGCTTCCCCAAAGGAATCTACGTGGATATCTGGAAGGAAGCGGCGCGGCGACGAGGCGCCGCGAGACTTGAAATCTACCGCACCGAGACTTTTGGTTGAATTTTTTTTTCAAGAGATATTTAGAATAAGATACATATAATCGGCATATTTGCAAGAGAAAGAGTATAAAACAATGGAAAGATTAATTAAATAAATAAGATAAAATAAAATAGAAGTAAATAAATTCTCGGCGGCCTTGATCCTTCGTCGCCCAATTCGTCGCGCTTCGACGGAATCCTCGGAGACATTCAGACGGGCGCAGCCACGAGCGGCGTCGATGACTTCGCATTCAGCGAAGGACGACTCAGACACTTCCGGGCAACCAGCACCATTGACTTCATGCAGGTGGGAGAGAGAGGGAAAAGGGATGAAGAAGGGAGAGAGAGGGCGAATGAGAGAAAGAGAGAAAGATTAAGAGATAGAAAGAGACACAGAGAGAGAGAGAGAGAGAGATGACGGGTAGAGGCGAGACTGAAAGAGTGAATGAGGAGTGATTGGGTACTTTTTTCAGGTGATTATATCTGTATAAAATGACTCAATGTTATGTATTTTAGTACGAGAAATTGAACGAATCCCTAGGCCGCAGCACAGATACATATGTATATATGTATATGATAGAAATAGGAGTGCGAACCACCGGCGCGGACAGAGTGGCCAGCTCAATTGTAAAATTGTAGAAGCTATGCCGCACACTATTTTGGTGTCAATGTCATGCAATCCGCGGAATCATTGTGTGATTCTATTGTAGATTAAAGATATAAGCATGGTGGCAATAATTTTGGCTACAACCTCGATTTTTGTTTTGCTTTAATTCATACGATTAGATACATATGTACCACACTTCGCTTCCCCTCCCCCTTTGCTGCTTCTTTTCCAACTACAAGAAGTTTTGTGAAATGTCTTTGAAATGTTCTAATCGATGAGAAGGAAACGAGGACCCACTGAGGAACGGACCCGGACTGCGAGAGAGAAAAAGATGGTGCGAAAGAGCGAGAGAAAGAGAGAGAGAGTGAAAAAGGGAAGAGACGAGGTTTAGAGATGTAAAAAATTTAATTTAGCTATCAAAATTTATTTTAGAGTATCTTTGTCATTAGCTTCTCTTCGATGTTTTAATTAAATGTAAATTAACTTGATTTCTAGAGACATCTCTACCAAAGCGATACGGTCAATGCCTTTTATCCCCTCTCGAACTACGTCGTTTTCCCGCCGATCATTCTTGCAGTATGCGCGGCGGTTTTTATCATTCTCCAAATACATGATCTGATAGAGGTATGCTACAGCCATTTATCATTTGTATTTATTGTTAGAAACAAGCAAATTTTCAGAATATGGTCATATATTACAATGAATCGAAACATCAGTTGATGCTGCCCAAACAGCCTGGAAGAGATGGCGCTAACACGATGAAAGGGTAAGCGAATGTCATTGAATAATACACATGAATACAACCATGCTAATAAGCAAGCTTCTTGACACATTTTGTTTAAGCAAATTTGAAATTCCCGCCAACAGGTGGCGCAATGTGTTCCGCGCAGGACTACGCAACATGCACGCCTGCCGTTCTACGTCTACAATCGAATGCGTGGAGGGGAGCTTGCAGAAAGGCGACCTCTTGACATTATCGCAGTTTATGAAGAATAGGTGATATAAATAATACATATGTAGTATATGAATATACTACGTAATCTTGATCATTGAATATCATGCTAGTGTTCCAATCTATTAGATGTACATATATATTAAAAAATAAGTAAAATGCCCTATTAACATGTACTAATTAAATAAACAAGAAAGAATATAAAAAATAAAGATAACTTACAATTAGCCATGCCTCGGGCCGTCACCGACGGCGTCGTCGTCGTTGCATTCTCGTCATTCCGCTGCTCTTCTCCTCCACCGCTCTCTTCGAGATCTATAGCGCCTGCTTCACTGCGAACACCGCTGCGCCTCGGAGCAGTTACCATGTGTAGGGCCGCTTTTATTTATAAAAAAATCGGTAAATATAAAAAAAAAAAAGAAGCTTTATTTAGTTCACTGGAAAAGGCTACAAGCGAACTTCGTGCAGGAGCAACCTTATTGATTGAAGAAGCGTCAGCGGCCACAGGAGATCATGTAAAAAAATTATTTGATAACCAAAAATTCATTATTATTACAATTATTGTTCCATTCTATTTTATGTTATTTATTTAATAGCTTTACAATAGATCAACGAACTATTCGGCGGGCTGCCTCTTTCACAACGCAATATCATGCTTGATTCGAGTAGACAGAGGTTTGCTTCTGGCTCCTTTATTCGCAGGCTCATCTATGTACGTATGTAAATACATACTTCAAAGTACATACATATGTAGGGTCACCTGAATCATTCCTCATCGTTTTCATTATTGTAAGCCGGATCCTATCCTACCTTAGGTAAAAGTAAGTAAGCCATAAGCTATGCTTATTGTTAGCTAGCCTTAACCAAGTGAGCCTATAGCTAATCCTTAGCATGGTTGCGAAGTTGTGCGCGGGCGAGCCTAGCGGCCGCTCCGTCTTCGCGCTCATGGGCGACTTCCGCGCGGCTGCCTACGAGCCCCACGTGAGGGATCCTTGCTCCATCGCTGTGTCAGCAACAAAATTTTAGCATTTTTTTTTAATTTAAGAAAACCTTTTCCTAAGTATAAAAATATTAAAAACGTCTTTTCATCTTGACAATAAGAATACCTACATACTTGGATGATTGAATGAACACAAGAAATTAAGAATAAAATATAATGTAAAGTACGATGTTTTTTCCCACAAATTTGAATCCAATTTTAGAAATGTGTTGTAGGCTTCAGTATATTTGGAGAATTGTTGCAATTGTACGCAGCCATGGCTTGCAAAGTGGCCAATTATATGTGTGCCTCCCGAATGTCCTCTCTCCATTTCCTCCTCACTCAGTGTCGACACCTCTCACGTGACGATCGCTGACTGGCCTGCCCTCGGTCGCTCTTCCATCGCACATCGCTATGGCACGTTCTTTCCGCTAGCGAAGCGGCATCTACCGCGTTCGCTGCGCCTCGAGGACACGCTCAACTGGATTCTGCTCACGGTCTTCGAGCATGATATGGTAGCATTTAGATAAATACCTAAGCTACCTTAGACATTTCATATCACTAAAGTCCAATCCGACCCTCGAGTTAAACAGGAGAGTGCGCGCAGGTTGGGCAGCATTCTATCGCTTCTTCGACTTCCTCACCAACATGAGAGTTGACGTTGCCATCAAATGCCGCGTCTACCAAACCAGCATTGAGCCCGCGCAGTTGTATGGAAACGTGGGCACTTCGTCTACGATGAAGAAAATGGCAGGAGTCACTCTCCTCGAACATCGGACAAATGAATGGCCCTATTTCTTTTCCCGATATCCGAGTACTAGCCATGGAGAGGAAGAGGAAATGGGCCAGTCTGATTGCAAAGATGGACGAAGAAAGCTGGACACGAAGAGCCTTGGAATGGCGACCGTGGAAATGGAAAAGGCATGCTGGACGTCCCCGAGAAAGATGGAGTGACGAATTCGACCGAAACCTGTCCACCAACCGCAGTCATGAACCTCGTTGCCTTTCATCTTGCCTTCACCCACCGGGCCCAGTCCCTCATTGTGGAATGAATTTTGAATACTTTGAAAAGACTAGTCGAGGAAATATTTCTGCTTCCGCCGAGTGACAAAAAAAAGAGAAAAAATGGATTTCATGGTATTTACTTAACTTTCCCCTTTCTTCCTCAAGCTGGAGACGTTCTGGTGGCGTCGCTACACGAACCGTCCTCGTTCCATCCCCGTGGTGACGTCGTGGATCGTCTACTCGCCCATGTCCCTTCTCAACATCAACTCGGTCATCGTCTTCACGGGCGCTCTTTACGGATCCTCCGCTGTCATCTTCATCGCTGAAATTATTATTGCTAAACTAATCAATTTAAAAGAACAGAAAATGTCATTTTGAAAACATATACTGTAGAGGGAAAAAAGTTTTCATTATACAAAAAATCTTTTTTTAAGTTACTTTGAAATTAATATTTTTTTATAATTGGGTCAGAGCATTGCAATGAAAAAGGTCGTGACAAGTTATCCAAGTAATTTGGGTGTGAATATAATCTGTGATTTTAATCGAATTAAGAGAAGTAATAAAAAAGATTCTTGCTTCTTCAGACACATATTTATACATACGTATATGTATTTCCATAAAGAGCAGCACTTCGGCGACGCAAAAAGTGAATGCATAGCGGAGATATTTACTGAGTGCGATTATGAGAGCTCTCTCTCTCTCTCTCTCTCTCTCTCTCGCTGCATCGTTGTCTTTCTCTCTCGCTCTCTCTCTCTCTCTCTCGCTGTGTTTGTCTCTCTCTCTCTCTCTCTCTCTCTCGCTGTCACTTTGTCTTTCTATCTCTCTCTCGACTCTCTCCCTCTGTTATTGCGAGAGAACTAAAGAGAATGAGTAGCGAGGCGAAATAAGAGATGAGTAAGTGCGTGCAATTCTTGAAGAACCGGAGGTCTTCTCCCTTTACAGAGTGAAGGAGGTTGAGAGAATGCACTTTTGAATAGACCCAGCCTATTTTTCTTGCTCTATTTTTCAAGCTCTCTGACACACTCTCTCTCGTTTTATATCTATCTCTCACTCATTTGCTCGCTCTCTTTCTCTCTCTCTCTCTCTCTTTATCTCCCCTCTCTCCTTTCTCTCCTTGACCACCTCATTCACTGACTACCTGATGTGTTCTCTCCGTACAGGATGGATCTGTTCGTCGATCAGCTAACAAAAGGATAGGAAGAACGAGAGTGAAAGAGAGATGATTGTCTGATGAGAGATATTAGATAGTGAGAGGAAGAAGGAGAGAGAGAGAGAGAGAGAGAGAGAGAGAGGGAGAGAGAGGAGATGATGCTAGTGATAATGCGCAAAGGGATGGCCTTTGCGATAGTAGATCGTGAAGACACACGAGAGGGATGAGAGAGAGAGATGGAGCGAAAAAGATAGAAGCAAGGAGATAGAACGAAACTGAGGGCGAGGGTAGAGAGAGGGAGAGAGATATATACATATATAAAACGAGATGTAACTTTGTATAGATATCGATTTCGAATATTGATGAATGTACATTTTATTTCTTCCTTTATTCCATGATATCATGTTATTTATCATGTTTGAGAGTCCCGTTGCAATTAAACGAGCCATAAGCTATCTAGTGCTTCAAGCCTCTCTCTCTCTCCATTTCTTACTCTCTCATCGATCTCTCTCCATCTCGCTCCATCGCTCTCCATTTCTCACTGTCTCTTTATCTTTCCTCCATCTGGGAAGCGACAGGGAGAATCGTTGCAACATATGGAAAGCTGTAGAAGCTCACAAAGTGCGATCGGACACCCCAGCTTCGCTCTCTTCTTCGATCTCAGACAGTCTGCTTCTCTCTCTCTCTCTCCCTCTATCTCTCTCTCACTCTCACTTTCTTCCCTGTCTATCTCTCTCTATTCCCTTTCACTCTCTTTACTTCTCTGTCATTACGTCTTCTGTCATCTAAGATCTCATTGTTCATTAGCTTCTCTGCACACCATCCCTATTCTTTCGTGTCTGAGATTCAAAGTAATGCCCTCCTTCTGTCGATCCCTATTACACTCACTCGCTATATCTCTCGCTCTTTCCTCTCTCATCTCACATACTCTCTCTCTCTTTCTCTGTCTCTCTCTGTCTCTGTCTCTCTTTCTCTGTCTCTCTCTCTTCAATAGACTGTCCTCACATTGTGATTGCGCCCGTCCTGTTTATCCTTTTCCAATTCAACAGATCGCCTCCCCTTCGCCTTCCATTTCGCCTCAAACGCCCTCAGTCGAGAGTGCGAGATTGGATTCCTTTCTATCTCTACCTCTGTCTTCCTACTTCACTCTCTCTCGTTTCCTCTCTCTCTTTCTCTCTCTCTCTCTCTCTCTCTCTCTCTCTCTCTTTCCTAACTCTCTCCCTCTTCTGCACTCTCTCTCTCTATATATATCTCCCCTCTTCATCTTCTTCACTCTCTTTCTCCCTCTTCCTCACTCTCTCTCTCTCTTTCCCTCAGTCTCTCACTCTCTCTATCCCCCGGTAGTCACAAGTGTACTTGCCTTCGCTGCGCTTCTTCGCACCTTGTTGCTTTGGTTTGTGGACAGAGACATTCTTCCAAAGTGCGCGCACTAACAACTCGGCTGACCCGCCTCCCCCTCCTCCCCTTCTCGACCACTTCTCTCCTCTCGTGTTATGTTCTTGAAATGATTCGCTTACTTCCACAAACATACATATGTAGTTTAAATCTGTTTATAAAGTAAATTATGTACTTTTAATAGTACTTTCCATAGAAAACGAAAAAAATATCTCCCAAGTAGTTGGCAAAAAGTGACAAGAATTTCGATGCTTTCAAATAACTGTTTGAAATATATTTATGTAAATTTTTGCATAATACTACCATTTAACTGGCTTGGGACATTCGAGTCATTCATCCAGATCTCGGGGGCCGCGCTGGTGTGACAGACCGAGGTATCGGACCGTAAAATCGAGAAAAAGAAAGGAGGCCGCGTGAATAGGCTGGTTCGATTTCGTGATGGCGAGCAAGATAGAAGGGCTTATGGTCAGTCCAGTCGGGAAGCCACCAAGGAGGAGGAATTATTAGTGTGGAAAGGCAATACCTACAAATGGCTTGCTGTATTAGGAATGAAGAGAGTGAGGAGGAGGAGAGAGGAAGAAAGGGAGAGAGAGGAGAGAGGGAAAATGTGGAAGAGAGGGAGAAAGAGAGGGACAGAGAGAGAGAGAGAGAATGTGGAAGAGAGAGAGAGAATGTGGAGGAGAGGGAGAAAGAGAGAGAGAGAGAGAGAGAGAGAGAGAGAGATTGAGTTGACTGAATGCATTAGCATCAAATTCCTCGGTTCCTTTGTGCTAGACCGATTCCATTCCCTTTTTGATTCCTCAGCTTCTCCATTCCATTCTCGTGCCAACACATTGTAAATGCTTTTTTGTTCCGTCGCTTCCTAATCTTTCCCCCTCTCTCTCACTCTCTCTCATTGTCTATCTCCTTAACTCTTGTACTACTTTCCTCTCTCTCTCTCTAGCGCTTTCTCTACCTCCCTCAATTGCTCTCTCTCTCCCTCTCTCTCCACTCTATTCTCTCTAAGGTTTATACCGCTCTCCCTCCCCTAAGGTCACCCCCTTGAGATGCTATCAACTATCACCACCTGCGTCATCGCTGTCATTGCTCGTGACAGCAAAGGGAAAGAGAATGCTTCTCCTCTCCATATGCACTCTCCCTCCTCTACACTATCACGACGAACCGTTCTGCTCCCTCTCTCTCTCTCACTCTCTCACTATTTCTCTCTCTCACTCACCAGCTCTCTTTCGCTCGTTCCTCTTTTCCTATCTCGGATATTTTATTTTATTTACATTATGATCAGCTATCAGCATCTTCTGCCCACATGCATTCTCTTATGCATGCACCTTATGTTAGAATGCTAAATTTCTGCCCAATGTCTCTTATCATTTTTCAGTTTCTAGAGAATGTAGAAACGAATCCTCAAATATATTTTCAGCGTGGTTTTCTTCTCTGTTTTGTGCTTTACATTCACCGGGACATGACAAGGGAAGGTAAGAAGGGATTGAAAAAAGAGAGAATAAGATGTTAATACCTATTGTTTTTGCAATCAACGCATTGGTACTGATAAGGAGAGAGAGAAAAAGAGAAAGAGAAAGAAAGAGAGAGCGCGAAAGAGAGAGAGAGAGAGAGAGAGAAGCTGAAGGACCTCGGAGAATTTGGTGGAGATCATTGTGTGACGGAGAAGGAAAGCGCCAGATTCAGCGGTGATAGCAGGGGTGTGAAAATTAAGCGAAGACTTTTATGACTTTATTTCATTACCTTCTTTTCTTGGCTGCTTTTTCATTCTCTCTCTGCCCTCTCTCTCTCTCTATTTCTATCCCCCATCTTCTAACTTTCTCAATCTCTCTCTCTCTCTCTCTCTCTCTTTCTAATCACTACTTTCCCACGATGACCGCTGCTTTCCTTTCTTAGCCAAGGGCATATCACGCTAGAATGCTCTCTCTCCCCTTGGTCAGAGAGTGCGCAGTAGTGTGTTATATTGTATGTCTCTTTGTGTGTGTGTGTGCCCCGTACTTCCAGGTGCCAGCCAGGCGCGACCTCATCATAGAGAGAATGGTATCTTCTTGTTCCCACCCCAACCATGGCCCCGACCATCAAAGGAACCTGCCCTCTCACCCCCCCCCCAAACATTCCTTAGCCCTTATACTTAGCGGAATATAAGATATCTTACGAATAAATAACAGACATTTATTTTATATGTGGCCATAATAGATTAATGTTTACTCTACCTCAGCGAATTAACTAAGCAACGCGCTTAATCACTGTTTATTTTTTTTAACTTTAGCTCCTAAATTTCCAATGACGAGCATTTTCTCAATTTCCTAAAATGCTCTTCCTATTTTTTGTTGATATCCAAATGGGAGAAGATTAGAAGGAAGTGAAGAGGCGAAAGAGACGTCGAAGATTAAGAAGAGCTGAAGAGAGTCACGAGAGAGGACGAAAGTGAAATGGATATCCGGTGGAGTGCAGAGACTTGAGAGGCTTACTCTCTCTCTCTCTCTCTCTCTCTCTCTCTCTCTCTCTTTCTCTCTCTATCTCTTTTTCTCTATCTCTCTTTTTCTCTCTCTCTATCTCTCTTTTTTTTCTCTCTCTCTCTTTCTCTCTCTCTCTCTTTCTCTCTCTATCTTCCTCTATCGGCTGGTCAGGTCATGGGAGACGGAAGCAAAGAAGAAGCCGTCCAAAAGCCAGCTCCTTGCTCGCGGTGATCAACCGGGCCCTAGCTCCGATAGGCTTACCTGATTGTGAGCACGTTTTCCTGATTAAGAAGCTTAACAATTGCTTTGTCTCGTTGCGCGAATGTCTCTCCATTCAGTAGCTCGCCTTATGTCCGATAACTGACTGCCTTAGGAGAAAGAGAAAAGTGAACGTAGGATCCAAATACGGGTATATGTATACACGGAGATATTTGCCTGGATGCAACAGGGCCTTCGGTAGAAACGGAGGTCATGAACTGACTATGTTCCTCGCTGATCATTCTAATCCTTGCGTGTTTAATTGGGGCAAACTATCCTAGCAGCGTCAATTTGTTTTCGTTGAGAAAAATTATTCCGCCTTAAAATAGAACATATATTCTTGTGAAACCCTCCAGTCCCTTCTCGTATGAAGGTATGTTTCGAAAATATTTACTCATCTTTTTTACTCCGCCTCAACCTATTTACTCTATTCCTTTTGTTATTTTTTCCAAAATATTTACTCAATTTTCCTTTGTGACATCCTGACGAAAGGAACGTGTTAAATTTCTGGAAAGAAAAAGGAATCATTTCAGTTACTGGAAGGCAATGTGTGAATAGCCAGGAGGAATTGGAGAGGAAGGAAAGAGAGAACAGTGAGTGACAGCGTGAAGAGAAAATAGAGAGAGAGAGCATGCGAAATGAGAGACGCAGAGACAAGCAAAGAATGTGCGGAGATGAAGAGAGAGGGTGCAAAGAGTGAGAGACAGAGAAAGAGAGGATAGGACTTGTTTATCGTCTACTCTATACGGCAGATCGTATGGCGAAGCGTTTTCAAGACAATGAGCTTGTTGTTGTTGAAGCGATGAGAAAGCGCGGGAAACTTTAAAAGAAATATATTTTTTTAATTGAAAAAGAAAATGACAAGGCGACTCTTCATTCTGAACAAAAGAATATGAGATGAAAGAGAGGTGAGGGTGGGTGAGCGAGAAAATATCCAGATAACCGGAAATAGGTAGAGAGAGATAAACAGACATAGAGAGAGAGACTGAAGGCAAGCTGACAGAGATGTTCTATGGCGTTTTCCAAACTCTTGACATGAAGAGGTAGCAGATTATAGCAGAGAGCGTTGAGATTTAAGATTGCGAGAGAGTGAGAGGAAGAGAGCAAGTGCAAAGCTAGAGAGCACAGGGAAGATGGAGAGCAGAAGGCATGTATGCAGATTGATATCAAGTGAGTGAGAGATAGTGAGAGATTGAGTGAGGGTGAGAGAGGGAGAGTGATAGAACGAGAGTGAGAGATAGAGAGGGAAGATAGATTGATAGAATGAGAGTACTAGAGAGAGAGAGAGAGTGATAGACAGAGAGGGAAAGATAGATTGACAGATTGAGAGTCCGAGAGAGAGAGGGGAGGGAAGATAGATATAGAGATAGGGATAGTGTATGCTGAGAGAGAGAGAGAAAGAGAGAAAGAGAGAGAGAGAGAGAGTCACTGCGGTCAGTATACGGCTACCGGGCGCGCGCCATATGCACAAGAAACGAAGGCCATAGATCCATGTGATACATATCCACTGCTGCCTGTAATGTAGCGACGTTTGTTTTTCAGGTTGTCATCCCCGTATTTTCCGTGGTATTAACGACATTGTTTACGGATTGCGAGATACTCTTGTAGCCCATAGTTTTTTTTCGGATTCATCTGTCTGTGAAACTTGGACAGAAACTTTAACAACTGGTTATGATATTTTTCTCGTTTGCTTATGTCGTGTCCTTTTTTGCTATCCTTTTCTTTCCTCATCCTTGAAACTAAGAAAATTACAATATGTAATTTGGAAGAAGGATGATTATTTCGGGAAGGCCGGGAGAAGGAGAGAGGCAATATCGGCGAATGTGAAAAAAAACAACTGAATCAAGGACGGCGACAGTGAAATTGGGAATGTGAAGAAAGTACTCCGCGGCCGTTATTAGGGAACGAAAGGAGAAGCGACGAGAGGTAGAGTAAACGAGGCTGAGAGATGGAAAGTAGAGGAAGAGAGAAATAGAGAAAGAGAGAGCAATGAGAGAGAAGAAGCAGAGAGAGAGAGAGAGAGAGTGAAACTTTTCTTGCTTTCTCGTTTATTAATTCCCTGACCTCGTGCGGTTGCCGGTCGTTCTTCGCGATTAATTGGCGACCATTTCAGACGAGATGCGCAGACCATGCTTGAGCGTCTGGCTCTCTCTCACTTTCTCTGTTTCTCTGTTCCTCTCTCTCTCTCTCTCTCTTTCTTGATCACTTCTCATTCCTTGCATTCCTCTCTCTCTTTCTCTCTCTCTCTCCCACAGTCCCTCCGCTTGTCCACCTTTCATTACAGCTCTCGTGAAGGCGATAAGTATTCAGTTCACAGAGAGAGAGAGAGAGAGAGAGAGAGAGAGAGCCATATCGGAGAGGATCAGACAGTTAGCTTCAGCTCGAGGGCTTCTCTCTCTTGGTCATGCATGTGTGTTATTGTTCTCGCTCTCGCTCCGTGAATTTTCTCTCTCTCTCTCTCTCCCTCGATCTGTCCACTCTCTCTCTCTCTCCCTCTCTTTCTCTTTCCCTCTATCTCGCTACCTCTCTATCTCTTCCTGTCATTCTCGTTTACTTTCTCCTCAAGCCGTGGTCAACCACTGCCGCGCACCTGCTCTTGCATTGAATAGGACCGCTTCTCCCTTTATCTTCAGTATCCCCTCGCCCTCTCTTTCTCTTCCATCTCTCCCTCTCGCTCTCTCTCGCTCTCTCTCGCTCTCTCCCCCCTCTCTCTTCCAATATAGCTAGTTAATTACCCAGGTAGCAGGGAAGCCATGAACATTGTGAGCAGCTTGCACATCTTTGCCCGTTCACCAGCTTTATCTAACGGCCGCAGAGAGAAGCAGCGGCAGAAAAAGGATCTCCTTATAATCTTATCGATAGCTTGCCTTTTTTGCAATTTGCTTAACGACTTCTTGGAGATTATTAAAATATGCAAGAACTACTTGTGCTTCCTCTTGTTAGGTCGTAATGCCGTACGATCCTCCCCCCTCCCCCTCGGCTGGCGATAATATCTTCACTGACCACTCTCTCTCTCTCTCCCTCTCTTTCTCACTCTCTCTCCATGTCTCTCTCCCTTTCGTACCGCGGCCATAAAGTTGACGTTCGGCCATATAACATCTCTGTTGTGTCCATCACACAATCGGGCTAATCCAACGATAAATTGATTGTTAGCATTTATTTATTCATTTATTTCTTTTTATTTCTTTTAACTTCACAATGACTTCGGCATAAATTAGATGTCCAATTAAGTGGAGTATAACGGGGGGTTTTCCAGTTTCTATTTTTGTCGCAGTCAATTTTGTCTCCTTTCGATATGGTGTCGAATGAATTATTTGGTGTGTTTGGCTCTCCTTTCGGCATCGAAAGTCCTCGGCCGAACACTCTTTATGCGTCCATTCAACATCGTGCATGCATGTAACGCATAAGAGGCGTTGGAGGCTATGAACCGTAAATATCTATTTCATGTTCGTGCACTTTTATGACAAAGAGAGAGAGAGAGAGAGAAAGAAAGAGAGAGAAATATAGAGGGAGAGAAAGCGAGAGAGTGAGAGAAAAAGAGAGAGAAAGAGAGAGAGAGAGAGAGCGAACGAGATTCACTTCCATTCATGGACCTGGTGAACATATTGTCTGCATCTCTACATCTCTGTCTGATTTTCTCGATGTCACTGTTCCTTTCCTGTCACTGTCTTTCTCTCTCTCTCTCTCTCTCTCTCTCTCTCTCTCTCTCTTTTCTCTCTCTCTCTCTTTTCTCTCTCTCACTACTATATCTGAGTAAAGTGATTTATGTGATTCTAAAGAGGGTGAAGAGAGAGAGAGAGAGAGAGAGAGAGTGAGAGAGAGAAAGAGAGAGACAAAGAGAGAGAAAGTCTTCGTCACCTGTCTATATGAGTGTTCAGCACGCATGACCACCTCGCCTTTGGCGATGAGTCCGTGATGAGGTGTTCCACGCATTACTCTCTCTAAACTCTCTACCCTCTCTCCTTTTCTGTCTCTCTCTCCCCTCTCTCGCTCACTCACTTTTTTCTTCTCTCTTTCTCTCCCCTCTCTCGCTCACTCACTTTTTTCTATCTCTCCATTTCTCTCTCTATCTCTCCTTTTCTCTTTTTCTTTCTCTCTTTCCAGTTCTCTCTCTCCATTCTCTCACTCTCTGCCCTATCTTTTCTCTCTTCTCCCTTTCTCTCTCAACTATTCTCTCTCTTTTTCTCCTTCACCCCCTCGACAAGAATAGTTCGCGGTCACATAACAAAGGGTGCAATGTGAAATGAAGTGCATGATGACCTAGACGGAATTAATGTTCGGCTATTTTTTTATGGCATGCATTTTTTTTAAGTTACCACCTATCAATGATTCATCAGAATCTACAGCCAGATTTCCTTATCAGCACTATTGCTCTATATTACTGCGGATCGGAAGACTTAGCAATAGAGAGAATGTTAATGATTATACCTGATGCTGCCGGATCGCGCTGACCTTGAATGTTTCTTTTCTTTTTTCTTCTTTAATTAGTATTACAATAATGAAATTTATGCAAACCAAATTAACAACCAATTTTTTTCCAATAACTGTTTCCATCCACCTCTTCCCGTCTGCCCTATCTCATCCATCTCATGCCTTTGCGCAGAGAGAAGAAGAAGAGAGGCTGGCTGGAAGGGTCGGACGGAGGGCCTTTCTGGGGGGGGGACTGCACAAACAAAGAGTAGAGAAAGAGAGAGAGAGAGATAGCCCGAACAGAGACTCAAGGTCGAGAGAGAGATAGAGACGACAGAGAGAGAGAGATAAAGGAGTCCTCTGTCAGTTCGCCTCGCGGTCACTCTGTGTTCACTAGGCTGCGCACGACTGCCGTTGTAGGGATGCTACCTGTCTACCCCTCCCCAGCTCCCCACATCCCTTTTGCCCTTCGTACAGGGGGTACTCTCTCCTCTCCTCTCCTGCCTCTCAAACCCCCTCTACTACCACCCCCCCCCAACACCAAATCCCTTCCTCATTCTTCCCCATCTGCTGTTTTGCCTTGTACATGGCCTTCATCCTCTGCGCCTTTTCACCTTTTGAGGCTGCACATACACAGAGAGAGAGAGAGTTGCTGCTGCCAGCCTTTTGGCAGGCCATCTCCAGCTTTGTCTTATCGTCGCTCTCTTTCTTTTCTCTGCTCTCTCTCTCTCTTTCTCTCTTTCTCTCTCTCCCTCTCTCTCTCTCTCTCCTCTTTTTCTCGCTCTCCCTCTCTCTCTCTCCCTGTCAGCCCTTCCTTTGTCTCACTCGTTGCCAATCCATTCGTCACACCCATGCCATTCATCTTGCCTTGAAATCGTTGTCTGAATCAGGGGGTGATGAGGGGTGATTTCTCGCAGACAACGAGCGCTGTCTGTCTCCCTCGCTCTCTCTCTCTCTCTCTCTCTCTCTCGCTCTCTCTCTCTCTCTCTCCCTCTCGATGTTTCTCTCTCTCTCACCATTACATATCTCCTCATTTCTGTTACGAATATTATCCTATCTTGAACCATTTCGACTACTTTACTAGTTAAATTACACAAAACTATCATATTACTCGCTCTTGGAGCGACTGAACAAAATCCTTTTGAATCCAGACCAATTTCATTTATTCTCCACTCTCTACGACATATTTATCTTGGATTGTTATGATCGGTCTCAGAATGAGAGCCAAATCGTATTGTCGCTGCATTATTCGTAATTTCGTAATCAGAGAATGCACCAGCCTCTTTCTTTCGTGGTCGTCGCAGACAAAGTCTTTGATCGCTTCCGCCACCATTTATGGCACACGAATATATTTTGGAGAGAGAGAGAGAGAAAGAGAATTAGACGAAAAGTACGAAATAAAGGGCCGGGCCACAGATTCATATAGTATACAAACGCAATAATGGCGAAAAGCGCCATATCCATTTCTTCTCTCATAACTACATTCGTTTCTCGCCTTTGCTTCCCTTAGTATTAAATTTAATAATTTTATATACTCCTCTCTCTTTCTTTCTCTCTTTCTTTCATTCTTTCTTTCTCTCTTTGTCTCTCTCGCTTTCTCTTTCTCTAGCCCTCTCTCCCTCTCCAATTCAGCTGAGCGTACAATAAACTTCTATTATAGGCTTCGATTTCACTCCTTTCGCAATATCAGCTGCGGATTGAGTAGTGTAAGTGAGGAAGAAAGACTTGGAGGAGGAGTGGATAATCAAGTCAGGGTGAGGGCGATAAGAGAGAGAGAGAGATAGAGAGAGAGAGGGGGGAGAGAGAAGAAGAGCGAGAGGACAGACAGCGGGAGAGAAAAGAAGAGCGAGAGGACAGACAGCGAGATAGAAAAAGAGGAGAGACAGAAAGAGGGGAGAAAGGAGAGAGAACGAGAGGGCGAGGGAGAGGGAGAGAGAGAGAGAGAGAGGAAGACATGGACTCAAAAAGAGTCTTCCTGACCCTTTCCATGCCGCTGATTTGCTCAACCTCAGACTCAGTCGGTCTTCGATTTCACAATTTCCTCATATCCCTCTTCTGCAAGTTCATCTTTCATAATACATACATACGTGCGTGTTTTCTCCTTTCTCTACCCGTTTTCCTTCCTCTCTCCCGCTCTCCCGCTCTCTTTCTCTGTCTCTCTCTGCCCCTCTCTCTCTCTCGCTCTCTCTATCTCTCTCTCTCTCACTCTCTCTCTCTCTCTATCCGATACCCTCCTGCCAACCGCTGTTGCCGTAGTCAACGTCCGTCTTCACTACTTTCGCAACGTTTTGCCCTCGCAAAAAACTCTCACAATACGCTCACAACCAGTTGTTATTCTTTCACAAACACACCAAACAGTGTTGAATGATTTCCAATTCATTTTTTTTCTTTTTTTTAAAAACATTTTTGTCCAACCACATTTTAATTTATTAATAAAAAAATAATTTTCATTTAACCCTGGCATAATATGGTTTCTTCTCAATCATAACCCTTGCAGATAATCTGCTGATTTCCAAGCCCCAATTATTGGTTTCACATGCATGTTTTCTTCTCTGTCCATCACTCATCTCAGTGCCAGAGGCTGGTCGCCGTTCCTTTTCTCTGCTTCTCTTCTCTCTCTCTCTCTCACTCTCTCTCTCGCTTCCTCACTATTCCTCGGTTGTCTGTTTCTTCTTTTCTCTTTTTATTTCCTACATCATTCCCCACCTTCGAAGCAATAAGATCAGCGCCCTTTCTCAATCGGTACAATGCCTCGTGTTTTTTCGGGAAATTTTTTCCCATTTTATCTTCTCTCTCTTTCCTTCTCAGATACTTCTTTTCTCAGTTCCTCTTTCAATATTTCCTTATCCCTCCCTCACTTAATCTCTCTCTCTCTCTCTCTCTCTTTCTCTCTCTCTGCTCTCTCTCTTTCTCTGTTGATTCCTCTTCCTTCCCAATCCAGACGATCCTCGTCAAGTTGTTCTTCTCATCGTCTGATCGTCCACCGTCTCAATCATTTCAAACACTTCATGAAGGCATCTCTCTATTTCCCTCTCTCGCCCTCTTTTTCTCTCTCTCTCTCTCTCTCTCCCTCCCCCATTTATGTATTCTCTGTGTGTTTTGCTTGTTTGCTGCTGGCCTATCAAGAGCAGAAGGCGCCACATCTTTAGATGAAGGAAGGATCTCAATAGCCCTCCCAGCAGCATTCTTTGATTGGAACCTCATTGTACTTCCTTAACTGTTTGGTGGCAAATGCCCCTCGAGTCCCCTCTCCCTCTTATCTTCACTGTCCCAGCGCGCCCGACCCCCTTGCCACGTCCTCTTCCACCAACCTCCTCAGCTTCTTCTGATTTCGCTCTCTCTCTCCATTTCTCTCCATGTCTCTCCCTCTCTCGGTCTCTCCCTCGCTCTCTCCCCCCCCCTCTCTCTCTCTCTCTCTCTCTTTCTCTCTCTCTCTCTCTAGGGTGCGCCACGACTACTGTCATGTATGAACAGCCACCCATCATGGCCCTTTAATTCTCGATGGTGGTGCAGCTGTCGGTGTTTGGCTCTCGATGGAATCGCTATCCTCATTCTCCCACTATCTCTCTCTTTTACTCTCTCTCTCTCTCTCTCATTTCCTCTCTCTCTGTCTCTCTTTCTCTTTCTCTCTCTCACTCTTTCTCTCTGTCTTACTCGTCCTCTCTCTTCCTCGGCCTCTCTCTCTCCCTTTCTATCTCCCTCCCTTCTCTGTCTCTTTTCGTGGCCAAGCAAACGAAATGGCTTGACAGTTCGGGAGGGAAGGCAGACTCGCGCACAGACTCGATCTGATAGACTGATTGGACTCGCTTGACATGCTGGCTTCATTCTCACCGAACGTTCCCCTTTCTCTCTCTTTATCTCTCATTTCTCTCTATCTCTCATTTCTCTCCATCTCTCATTTCTCTCTATCTCTAATTTCTCTTTATCTCTCATTTCTTGCCTCCTCTCGCTGTCCTTTTCTTCCAGAAAACTATTTTATTACACGGCAAAAATCTTACCAATCTTTGAAACTGTGATTTTTTTTTTCAGGGCGATACATCTATCTTGTGGATACAAGCATGAGTAAAAAAAAATTTCACGCATCGTATTCTCTTTTATTCCTCTACATGTTTGTTACTACTTTCAATTTAGTGTTATTGTATTTTACAATTCTGGTTTTTTAGTATTGTCCTTCAACTGTCTTCCTTACCCTCTCTCTCCCTCTCTCTCTCTCTATCTCTCTCTCCCTCTCTATCTTCAGTGCACTGCTCTATACATATCTCGTTGTTATTTCTAGTTTCGGTTTCAAGTTCCTCTCTCTCTCTCTCTCTCTCTCCATTTTCTCCCTTTCTGTCTTTCTCTCTCTTTCTCTTTCTCTCTATCACACATCTCGATCTCCCTCCTTTCACTCATCCCCACCTTCACTCTCCCTGTTCGAACAGCTGGTTCTTACTTTCATTTCTTCGAAGTCCAAAAGCACCGATCCGATTTGAATGCCTTTTTTGTGCAACGGATCACACTCCATGTCTGTGCCTCACTCACTCTCTTTATCTCTCACCCATCTCTCTCTCTCTCTTTCTCTCTCTCTCTCTCTCTCTCTCTTCCTCTCTCACTCGCTTTTGATATCTCATTCACTCGCTCTCTTGTTCTCTTTCATCTCATATCTCTATGTATCTGCTCTCACTCTGTGTTAATCTCTCTCTCTCTTTCTCTCTCTCTCTCTCTCTCTCTCTCTCTCTCTGGCCCTCTCTCTCTCTCTGGCCCTCCCTCTCTCTCTCTTTCTCTCTCTCTCTCTGGCCCTCTCTCTCTCTCTCTCTCTCTCTCTCTCTCTCTCTCCTCTCTCACTCGCTTTTGATATCTCATTCACTCGCTCTCTTGTTCTCTTTCATCTCATATCTCTATGTATCTGCTCTCACTCTGTGTTAATCTCTCTCTCTCTCTCTCTCTGGCCCTCTCTCTCTCTCTCGCCCTCCCTCTCTCTCTCTTTCTCTCTCTTTCTCTCTCTAACTCTGACTGCCTGCACAAGTTCCAGCCAACTCGTTTATCCCCCCATCCACCACAACCCTCTCAACATGATTACCTCTCGGATTTGACGTGGCTCAAGTCCAAAACGGAAGCGAATTTGGGCATTTGTTTTTTTGCTTGTTTTTTCTCCATGAACTTTTATTAAAGGAAAATTTTACAATTTGAAGAAAGAGCTATATATATATATGATTTTTTTAAATTAATTTCAGTGGGTAATCTTTTTGCACAACTTAAATTATATACATAGATATTGCATATTTAAGATTTTACTTTTTCCCGTTTTCGAACAGAAAAAAACTTTCGCTCCAAGTCATGAAAGTGACACGTTGACCTCTGCTCTGTTCAATCGCGCATGAAATCCTTGCGACAGCCGTTCACCTCTTGCCAGCTGGCCTGGCAAACAGAACTCTTTTTCACTTCCTTTCTCTCTCTCTCCCTCTTCTTGCCAACTCTCTCTCTCTCTATGTCACTTTCCCTCCCTCTCACCCTCTCTTTCTTGCCCTCTCTCTCGCTCTTTCTCCTCTTTATCTCATTATTGCCCTCCTCGATTTCTCTTAAAATCTCTCTCTCTATCTCACTGTTTGTCCCTCACTCCCCTCTATTACTTTCTCCTCTCTCTCTCTCTCTCCTTTCTCTTCATGCTTTTTAACCTGTATCATCTTGCATGCCACCGTTCACCTCTCACCTTATGTTCCCCTTTTCTATCCATTTTCCACACCGTTTCACAGTCGTTCCCTCAACTGTCTTGTTTTTTGTTCTCTTACATTTCAAAATGTGCTGTCATGCAGTGGCAGGAAACATCAAGAGTTATTCCTCTCCATCTCTCTTTTCTCTCACTCTTCTCTCCCTCCTTTCTCTCTATCTCTCTCTCTCTCTTTCCTTCTCCATATCTTACTATCTCTTTCCCTTTTTCCCTCCCAGAATTTCTCGTATTCTTTTCGACATGCCATTTCAACATTTTTGTGCACGTCAACTAAGCAGTTCTTTAGCCGACGGCATCATGTGGTTATCGCTGCTTGTTTTTCATGGATTCTCTCTCTCCCTTTATTATTATTGTTCTTTATCTTCGTCACTCTCCCCATCTCGCTATCTCTATCCTCTCTCTCTCTATCTCTCTCTCTCTCTCTCTCTCTCTCTCTCTCTCTTCTTTCCCTGTTTCTCTTTCTTCCCTCTTATTTTGTCTCTCTCTCATTTTTGGCCAATCCTTGCTTCCTTTTTTCCGCCATTTCATCTTCTCTCTCCCTCCTGTCGGCACTCTGCTGTGATGCTGCTCGGTGCACCGTGTAACGACAAGGTAGGGTGGTGGAGAGAGAGAGGGGAGAGAGACAGAGAGAGAGAGACGGGCGGGGGAAAGAGAGGGAGACAGAGAAAGAAACAGAGAGAGAAATAGAGGGAGAGACTGAAATGGATTGAGAAAAATGATATAGAATGAGAGAATTAGAGAAGAGATTAAGAGAGTGAGGAAGCAAGAAAGAGAAAGATAGAGAGAGAGAGGGAGAAAGAGAGGGAGAGAGAGAGACAAGAGAGATGAGATAGTGCATGCACAGATCTAACACGGTCCATGAAGGCCATCCGTCGCCCCCACTGTTCCCACAGGCGATCTTTTTTTGCGGGTGTCGGCAACCCTTTTTTGTGTCGTCATCACACCCCACTTCCCAATTCCCTTCACGCTCCACATACAGTGCGTGCCACAGCTTCGACCTGTATCAGCGTTCGCTTTTTTTTAGCCAATCATAAATTTGGGTTTGATTTTGTGATCATTATATTTATTTATGATTTTTTTAAAATTCTATTTTAAAACAACTAGAGAACTTTATCAGAATCCCATCCAGCGATCGGAATCCTCCATAAAGAAAAGGGGCAAAAGCAAAAGAGACAAGGATGTAAACGAGAAATAGAGCTGAGAAAGTGCGAATACTTCAACAAACTGACATGA
>CALZFC010000051.1:2565000-2590000 GCA_945643635.1 Allodiplogaster sudhausi
TGGAAAAATATTTTATTATTTATTTTCATATTTACATACTTGTCATATAGCTTCTATTATTAGAAATGTGCATGTTTACTTTATCAGGTAGAAAGTAAGGGCTTCAAACAATACATATGTATGTAAGTATGTACATACATGTGTAGCCCTACTCGATTTTTTAAAATATGTTCCCTCTCCCCCCTCCTCGTCTCTCTCTCTCTTTTCTTCTCTCTCTCTCTCTCTCTCTCTCTTCCTCCCTCTCTCGTCCTCCCTTTCTCTCTCTCTCTCTCTCTCTCTCTTCCAGAAACGCTCTCTCGCTGCCGAAGTGTACGAGCAGGTGTTCTACTCGCTCGACATTGATGAACGCGACTACTTTGGCCTCCAGTACACGGACCACTGCCAGATTCAGGTGCCACCGTATGATGAAAGGAGAAAAGGCAGAATGAATCCAAATTGTCTAATCAATATTCTTACCCGTCATTTGATAAAAATATTGGAAAAGAAGAGATAAAAATTATTTGAGTCACATCCTTAAAACGAAAGAAATAAAGTATTTACTTCGATTTTGTGTTTGTATTAAGTAGAAAAAAAAGGTAGATCTTATATTGGTTAAATAAATAATAAAAAAATTAAATAAATTAAATATATTTTGAAGCATTGGCTCGATCCGCTGAAGAGAGTACGCAAGCAAGTGGCCATCGGACCACCGTACACCTTCCGGCTCAGAGTCAAGTTCTTCACTTCGGAACCGGCGATGCTGCGCGAGGAGATCACAAAGTGGGAGAGATAAAGGAGAAGAGAGGCAGAGAAAGAGAGAGAAAGTGATTGTTAGATTGAGAGAATGAGGGAGAGCGAGAGAGAAGAAAAAGGGAGATATAGAGAATACCGAATGAGAGAGAGAGAGGAGCGAGAAGAAAGAAAGAAAAGGAGCACAAAGCTCCATTTAATGAAAGAAATGAGAATTGACTTGCTTACAAATAGGGTAGATAACATGATTATTCGAGAATGCTAGAAATGTATAGAAAATGAAAGTACTATGCAAAATGCTAAAGTAATCTCCTTAGCTACCGTATCCTTCAGATATCAGTTCTTTCTGCACATCAAGCAAGACGTTGCCACGGGCCGTCTTCCCTGCTCGCCAGCCACCGCTGCTGAACTCGCCGCACTCTCGCTTCAATGTACTCTTTTTACAGTATTTAATTTGTATTATTTTTACTTAATTTACTTTGTATTATTTTACAGCATTTACTACATATGTATTTATTTTTATGGTATTTAATTTGCATTCTTTCTAGAGAATTTAATTTGTATTTCTCTTAGATTATTTAATTTTTATTTAATTAAAAATTCTCATTTTTAAGCCGAACTCGGCGACTACAATCCACTTGCGCACACGCCTTTGTTCGTCTCCGAATTCCGGTCACTATTTATGGCAAATAATTTTTTTTTGTTTTTGTCCAATATTCATTAATTTCTTTCGTAGGTTAACCGGTGCTTTTACCGTGATTGTAGCAATTAAAGCAAGGCTACGTTATGCGCTTTTGCTCATCTGCTCTTGTCTTCGTCTATTACAAAGTGAATAAATTAAAGATGCATAATCTTTTGAGGTTTCACCCGGAACAGGACGAAGAGATGGAGATCAACATTGTCGAGCAGTTCAAGGCGTGCAGGTTGGTAAATCTTTTATTTTCTTAAAGTTTGTGGGCTTTACTTTATAAGATAGAATAAGTGATCGTGTATATATCTATATAAAAATAATAAAACTTAAATACGGCCTCATTACTGTTGTGAATTGATGTCTTTGCCTCTCTCTCTCTGTGTTTCACACTCTCTCTCTCTCTCTCTCTCTCTCTCTCTTTACTCTCTCTCCCCTCTCTCTCATACACTCTCTCGCAGGGGTCAGACTCCGGCGCAGGCCGAGCTGAACTACTTGAATCTGGCACGTACTCTCGAGATGTACGGCGTGGACATGCATATTGTCGAGGGCAAGGACGGCAACAAGTCAGTGGAGTTGGCTGTTTCCTTGCTCTCTATCATTTCTTTCCTCGCTATTCCTCTCTGTTCAGTCTCTGTTGCTATCCCATCTCCATCTCTTTCTCTCGCTTTCCTTTCTCTCTCTCTCTCTCTCTCTCTCTCTCTCTCTCGCCCTCTCTCCAGATACAGCCTCGGCCTGACTCCACTAGGGATGCTCGTCTACGACGGTCCGCAGAAGATTGGCCTGTTCTTCTGGGAGCGAATGAAGCGACTTGACTTCAAGAGCCGCAAGCTCACTCTCGTCGTCGAGGAGGACGCCGACCAGAAGGCGGGAAAATTGAGTTTAAATTTGACGAATTTCAATTTTGTTCTTTTCTCTCGATTTACTACATATAATGATTATTTCGCTCTCTCAATCATCTTGAAATATTTCTTGCAGACGAACGAAGTCCAACAGCACACGTTCGTGTTCAATCTCGCGAACGCGAAAGCATGCAAACATCTCTGGAAGTGCGCCATTGAGCAGCACTCCTTCTTCAGACTCAAGGTAGCAATGAGAGGGAGAAAGAGAGGAAGAGAAAGAGGAACGATGAGAGAGAGAGAGCGAAAGAGAGAAGATTGATAGAGAGAGAGAGGATGTGATGGACAGAGAAAGAACTGAGAAGTAAGAGAGAATGTGAGAGAGAGAAGAGAAAGAGAGAGAAAAGAGATTCACAAGAACTCTGCAATATCGTTTCCTTTATGCCCAGGTACGCGCGCCCGAGCGCCAGTCGCGGTCTCAGCTTTTCCGGCTCGGAAGCACGTTTAGATATCGGTCAGTTACTACATATAATCAATATTATTTTAATATTTAGATTTTTGTAATATTTTACCATTTGAATTCCGTAACCGTATTTTTATGTATGCAAAGAATAATGTGAAAAAAAAATCTTTGCTTTCAAATAGCGAATTGCCGCGACACGCAAGTGTGTGTTATTTTCACATCGACCTGCGAAATAGCACGCGAAAATGAGAGAGTGCCTATTCGCAGGGTGAATGCTCGGCAATTCAAACGTGAATATAATTATTACCGTAATTTAAGCGGTCGCACCGAATACGAGAACATGCACAAGGAGCGCCAGCCACGCCGCTCGGCCTCCGCCTTCGAGCGACGTCCTTCGCAGAGGTTAGCCTTCTTTTTTCTGAGCAGCAATTTCAAATTTAAATTTTTTTCCATTCAAGCCAATTTTTTCTTTCCAATTTATTTTTCTCATCTTGTAGATTCAACCCACGACTGAGTCACGCGACTCGGAGGGAGGCGAACAACGCAAGAAGGAACGAACTGAGGCAACAGGTCAATTTGTTAACGCCATTATTATAATTTATTCTTTATTCTTTATTCTCATACAAGATCTTACTTAATTGATATAGTATTTAGCTATTATTAAAATGCTTATATCCAGAGTAGCATTAATAATTATCAAAAAAAGCTGTTAATTCCTCCACGGTGATCAATAAAACTATTTTCAGGTCATCTCTCAGATCACCTCATCTCCGTCGACATCGGAGAGCCGCTGCGGCAGTACGCCTGTTGGGTACGGTAGAAGATTGTGCATTTTACATAATTAGTATTATTTATGAAATGACGTGAATAAATCGATTTAATGAGGTTTCATCGTTGCTAAATAGTTTAAATAAAAAGCCTTGCCGTTCGGATGGCTTCCGGCTATCTGATATTCCATCTTTCTCAGCCGCAACGCGTCCGCGTCGCCTCCGCGCCGCGTTCCTTTCTCGCCTTGCGAGAATGTGACACAACAACACACGAAGACGCCATCGCCGGAGCGAGTGAGAATTTTTTCTCCTCTTTTAAATTAAAATGATTCTTTTCACCATTTTCGAAGACCTTGGAAAGGAATATTTTCTTTAATGAGAAATAAAAGAGCACATAAGTTAAAATCTACGTGAACTTTCCTGCCATTCTGGTCACAGGCGTCTCTAAATCACATGTGCTCACTCTCTCTCTTTTTTGTAGCTCAGGGAAAAAGGCGCGAATTCAAATGCGAGTTTTTTTAAACGATAATTTCCAAGATCGCTGCGGCCGAGTCGCGTCTCGATCGCCTTCTTGGCTCGCCGCTGCCGCCACCGCTCCAGGCGCACCCTTCCTCTTCGTCTTCCACCGCCTCCTCCACCGTCTCTTCCATCGCCAGCGGCAGTCAGCAGCCAGGAATCGCAGCAATAAACAGGTTATTTCATTTTTTTTAAAATTTATTTTCCTTGATATTTCACAAACATATTTCATCTCCTCATCGCCCCTTAATTTAATTGTGAGCTTGTTTTTCATACCGACGACTTATGTATATGTATGTACATACATATCTCACATTTTAATCGGTCATTTTTGTTGGCAAAATAAGCAAGAAAAGAACTTTTAGCGTTTGTTCAATTTTTTGCCGTTATCCAGCACTGAACTAAAGTGTATTTAAAAGAAGCTTAGTTTCTCACTGGTGAAGATGCCCCCAAAAAGAGAAGCAAAAGTTGAGTTCTAAACCACTAATTATTCTCGAATACGATGTATCGAGCAGACGGATCTATTTATGTATGCATACATTCATTCATACATATAAGACAATGTCAATTAAAAAATGCTGTTATTTTGGCAAGCAAATTTGCCAGTTTTAAAGAGCGATTTTTATGTCACGCCAATTTGTCTTATTGTCAAGAATGCTATCATTTTGTATTCAACGAGACAAAGTAAACAGCTGTTTAAATTGACGAAAACAGCGGAGCTAAGAGACATTGTAAAGCAGATGAAATATATGTAATTCAGTGACAACACATTAAAATGTCATCATTGCTTGCTTGTAGTTGGCTGAGAGATAATTTGTTGGTTGTTAACGCTATTTTTGATGCGCAGAAATGATCTGAAAAGGGTGAAGACGTAATAAACATTTGTATGTATGTAGGCTTTTTGTAGGCTTTAAAACCTTTTCGATGAATAATTTTCAAAATTCGGATACAGTGATGAATTATTATGATTCCTTATGCTGATTATTTTTTTCATAATCTCTACTAGATACATCTCTTACTTTATATCTTTCCTCAACTGTTGTGAAGTTGCCAGGAGTGCCCAAGCAGAGGTGTACACACAAGAAAAGAAAGCGTTGAAAACTACGCTTTTGGCTACGGTTTGAATCGTCATAGAAAATCCTAACGGTTAGGACCGTAGGAATCGGGTCATTTCAAAGCGTTGGTTTGAAAGCGTTGGGTAAGAAAGCGTTAGAAGCCCTCGGTGAGGGCAAAGCGTTGAGACTAACGCTTTCGTCTCATCATCGCACCTGCACCGTCCACCGCCTAATTCTCGCTCATTTATCACTCTCTCTCTCTCTATCTCTCTCTCTCCCTCTCTCTCTCTCTCTCTCTTCTATCGTCTCTGCCTCCACCATCCTCCGGATCAGGTTTTGCTAATTATCTCACTTTTGCGAACAGCATATTTAACTGTTTTCGGCCCTTCTGTGACCAAAACAACAGTTAAATAGAATAAAACTAAAATAAAGTTCGCAAAAGTCGATTAATTAGCTAACCTGTTATCCGTTGCGATGTAGGGAGTCGTTGTCGTCGCTTGAACCTAGAGGTAGACAGAGAGAGAGAGAGAAAGACATTTTGCTCCTGACCGAACCCGAACCACCACCCCCCGCGCGCAATTTTCCCACGTTAACCACCAGGCCACCAACCCACCCAAGAACCTTCCGGCATTGGATAACCTAGTGATAGGGCCCCCCCAGGTCATTTGTGCACAGATGTTCTTCTCTCTCTCTCTCATCTTTCTTTCTCTCTCTCATCTCTCTTTCGTTCTCTCGCCTCTCTTTCTCTCTCATCTCTTTTCTTCTCCCTCTGTCCATGTCTATTAATGATACTAAATGTTTTTTCGAATAATTAACACTACAAATGTAAAACAAAGTGGAAGATTTGTGTTTCGCCTTCATTCACAGCCTGTTAATTGTAAGTTGTTTGAGATGCGTGAGAACGGTAATTTGCATAGTAATAGTTGCTGAATGTGTGCTAATGAGCGAAATACTTTGCGATTATACATGCACTCATTGTCTTGCTCACTGCGGAGAGGGAGAGAGAGAGAGACAAAGAGAGAGAGAGAGAGAGAGACAGAGACAGGCACAGAGAACGACAGACAGAGAAAGAGAGAGAAGGAGAGAGAGAGAGAGAGAGAGAGAGAAAGAAGGCGAGAGAGAGAAGAAGGCGAGAGAAGGAAAGACAGATGGATACAGCATTTCAAGTGGGGTCGGATGCGATCGATCAGCATGCAGTGCCGAGAGACAGAGAGAGAGAGAGAGAGAGCGAGAGAGAGAGAGAGAGAGAGAGAGACAGAGGAAGAGAGAGAGAAAGAGAGAGAGAGACAGAGGAAGAGAGTGAGTAAACAGTGGTTATGTTAGGCGACGAAGAATATAACGAAAAAAAAAACATATGTCTTCGTCTTAGTTTCCATTATTATTTCTTTTCTTTTCTTCTCTTTTTACTTCTCATTTTACCACGTGTGTTACATCTAGTGTTCCATGTTACACCGTATAAATTGAAAAAAAAATTGAAGAAAGTGATTGTAGGGAATAAAATTTTCAAGCCCTTACGACTCAAGCTCGATATTACAGTTTATTTTTGTGTGAGTACAGGAAATAACAATCCTTCAAACAGAACAAGAATGCAACATTTACAAGCATAGGGAGACTTATTCACAGATTTAAAACCCGGTACACATCTAACAACGGCATTTTTTTCTGAAATAGAATAAATATAGGTCAAAAAGAACAAGGAATTTTTTACAGAAATTAGTCAAACAACGACTAGTAGACAGAAAAACTGAGCGAGGATTAATTCGTACGAGGTAAAAGTTCAACCCTTCCACGATGAGTGAATTCTAAAGCAAAGCACATAGAATATAAGATAGTCAACAAAGTTAAAATTAGAAAAATAGAAATAAGTGAGAAGGCCACGATTTCTATCCTTCACTGTACAATTTCGCTGTATAACTAGGCTCCATTCACTGTACCAGACGAAAAGAGGGTATTGATCCGCCTTGCTAACACATTTGCCGTATTCGATTTTGGCGCGTAGGTCGGAACTTGCATGAGCAGACAGAGAAAGCCCCAAAGGTCAGCGACTTCCTTGTCGAATCGAAGATGAAAGAGGAAGTGAGTAGCTTATTCAGCTACGTCAAATTAACAATATAAACAAAACTAAAAGAGTTGGAGACCAAAAAATATCACGAAATTAAATACATATTTAGTGTGTCATATGATTTCAATACTTATCAGAAAACAATTTTCCGGCCGCAGAGTATTTCTAACGCTTTCCAAAACCCAAAAGCTTTCAATCTCCATTAATGTGACTAAATGTTTTTTTTCTTTTCCAAATCATTAACACGACGAATGTTAGACAAAGTGGAAGAGTTAACAACCTGTTAAATAAGAGAGACAGTGAAGAGAGAGACAGAGAGAGAGAGAGAGAACGAGAGAGACAGTGAAGAGAAAGTGAAAGAGAGTGAGAGAGACAGTGAAGAGAGAGAGAGAGAGAGAGAGAGAGAGAGAGAGAGAGAGAGAAAGTGCAAATGATAGTGGTAATGAAGAGAGAAGCCGATCGCAGATAATTTTGGGAAGCGTACTCCGCAACGCTTTGCAATGAAAAGCGTTGCGATCAACGCTTTGCAAAGCTGAAAATCGTTGCGATCAACGCTTTGCAAACCTGAAAAGCGTTGGGGGGTCTACGCTTTCCAAAAAGTCGGCCGAGGCGCCTCTAAAAGCGTCATTCTCAACGCTTTCAACCCCAACGATATGGCCAAAACGCGTTCTCAACGCTTTATTTTCTTGTGTGTAGGATAGAATGTCCGAGCAGAGGTTCGTGGCGAGGAACACTGGAGCAAAATAAGTGACGTCCTTGATCGTGTAGTAGAAGACATTCGTGTAGAGCTGAAAAAGGATTCATTAAGGGGATCGGAACCGCTGCTTTGAATGAGCTTATGTAAAATATTTAAGCAATTCTCGTGACGTTACCAAGAGCGAGCGCTAGTGGTAATTTTAAGCCATTAAAAAGTATTTTGTCAAAAATTTTATTATTCTAAATGGTCTCTTTTAAAGCTGCATATGCAAATGTACATATTTAAATGCATATACTATGTACAGTCCCGCCCATTATCGAGAACACACGGTTGTCTCGGATATATGTACATATGTAAGTATGTAAGTATACAAGTTTTTCAAAACAATTTAAGAATATCGTTCGTAAATGTTACGAACTCCCAAAAAGCAAGTGAGGAGAGCAATTGTAGTTTGCACTGCACAAGCGACGACGAGGCTTCGCTCTGCGTTCGACGAGATCCGACTTTGGCCCTGAATCGTTTTCTTGTTTCGTAGGCACCTCTCCATCGCCATTCCTGGCACTTACTTTCCAGCACATCAAGAGTGCAGCAGTCGCAGATGTAAAAGAACACGAGAGGAGGCCCAAGATGGCGGAAGAGATCGAGATGGTCAATGACGATGAATACTGCGCATATGTGTATTGGACGGTTCTTTTTTTTCTCTCTCAAGAAATGCCAAAGAACCAACCCAAGGCAGCCATTTGTGGTAGTAGAAGGCGACGGTGCGCGTTTTGGACGAGAAGAAGTGCTCGGCAGGAAGCATTGGAAAGAAGAGGACAATCGGCAAGAGAACTAAGACGAAGATGAGGAGACGACTCTGTCGCTCCCAAAACTGAGAATTACCCTTGCATGTTTACTGGTACAATCTCGACATTTAGCATTGTCACTCTGGCATTGTGTTGTCTGGCATTGTGGTAGAGGCCTAATAAGACTCGAAACCTTTGGCATAGTGATAGGTCGAATTAGAATCGAAAGTCGTTGTAGCGAATAGAGAAATGTTATTATGAAGTGAAGGCTGCTCTTCCAACAGGACGATACATAAAATAACATGGTGACGTGGGATGGACCCGGGAGAAGGCGTAGAATCTGGGGGCAGAGTGGAGAATTTGCCAGCGCCAATGGAAGCACGTTCAGCAGCAACAATGCTGGATTCTATAAAAGAAGTAAAACATACAGAAGAGCAATGGAATATATTATATATATATGTATATATGACGCGATTTGCGAGAGTTTCAAAATGGCAGGGGACAAAATCGACCGGCTTCGATTTTGTTCAAAAGTTCCTTATAGGTGTTTTCTGGTATGAGGAATCGATTGGAAGTGGTCTAGTCATCAGAAAATGTCTCTTTCGTTCGCTATGAGGGCTTGAATTATTAGGCTCGCCGCGCTGGGAGGCGAGTTGGATGCACGTCTGAGGTCACTGCGCCGCAGTTTGTTGAGATATAGAAATGAAATTTTGCATTCTAATAGGCAAGATATTGCTCTAAACAACAACAAAATAAAAAAGTGAAAATGTCCAACTTTCAATTTGTTATAGATTTTTATGTTTGGTGGAGCACAGACAATGTATTTTTCATTTTAGTAGAATCGAACCTATACAGCTGTATAGAGCATGAAAAGAGCTTTCGAATGGACTATATGGTTTAGGAAACTTAGGATGCGCTGAAGTTTCCTGATCGATTAACCCGGAGTGGCAGTGCAAATCAGCACGTCCGCGGCTTAGAAAAACTACTTCAGAATCATTTTCGTATGCCGAAACATAGAAGAAACGAAAGAACGTGAAATTTGCTTCAAGCTGAACCCCTTACAATAAAATCCCGAGTCAATGAAGTTTTGTTATAAATCAAAAGACTAGGGCATCTACTTATAACAATTCTATAAGGAAGGGCGCTTAAAAATAATTGGAATATTCTAATTCGAATAAACTAAAAATATGGATTATTGGGCGCGATGAAAAGGGCACTACCGGCCCAACATTTATTGCTTATAACAAAAAATTTTAGACTTGAAGGATTATTAAAATGGGTTCATCTTGTAGGAAATTTCACGCTCTTTCTTATGGTGTATGTTTGGACGTGCGAAAATTATTATGAAGTGCTGTTTTGAACTGCCGCTCAGGGATAATCGACTAGGAAACTTCAGCGCATCCTAAGTTTCCTAAACCCCATAGTCTATTCGAAAGCTCTTTTCATGCTCTATACAGCTGTATAGGTTCGGTTCTACTAAAATGAAAAATACATTGTCTGTGCTCCCTCAAACATAAAAATCTATAACAAATTGAAAGTTGGACATTTTCACTTTTTTATTTTGTTGTTGTTTAGAGCAATATCTTGCCTATTAGAATGCAAAATTTCATTTCTATATCTCAACAAACTGCGGCGCAGTGAGCTCAGACGTGCATCCAACTCGCCTTCAGACGCGGCGAGCCCAATAATTCAAGCCTTCATAGCAGAAGAAAAAGTCATTTTCAGATGCCGAGACCACGCCCAATCGATTGCTGATACCAAAAAGTACCTAAAATGAACTTTTGAACAAATTCCAAGCTGCACGATTTTGGCCGGGTCCCCGGGCAGCTTGATTCTTTTTGATTCTCTCGCAAATCGCGTCATATATATATATATATATATATATATATATATATATATATATATGTATGTATTTTGCATCTATGTTAACAATCTCTCGATCCACTTATTCCCTTCAAAAATCACGTGCAACTTCACCACAATAGTATATAGAGAACTCACACAAATTGCTCCGGTGACGAATAGTTTGAAGACGAAGGAATTGTATGGCGGCTTCCACTTCTTATGAATAAACGTAGCAATGATTGTGAATTCGGTGCCCGTTGAAATGGCAGCAAAGAGGAGACGGAAGAGTTGAACAGCGAAGGAGAAGTCCTTCTCGTCGGCCAGCGCGCAAATAGAAGTTGCTCCGCTCATCTCTGCCTTCTGCAATCTTTACAATTATATCCCCGACAAACGAACAGTATATGTACATACATGCATTTAGAATTATTATTAAGAATAAAGGATTCGTGATAACATTGAATACATATACTAGTAGCCAGCTAATCTGTGGACATAGTTTGAATGTAAACGCCATCTTCGTAATTTGTATTTCTTACCAGATTGGTAGATTATAGTACTGGCAAAACTTGATAAATAACACTTTATAAGCTGTCTACCAAGAACAAATACGCTAATTGGTATGTATCTTGATTCTAGGTACATTATAACATGATAAACTTCCTCATTCTAATCATCACAATGAACTATACACTCTCATCTCTAGGAGATACATACACATTTATGCACATATATTCACGACACATGTTCACTTATACTATGAAGTCGGTAATTGAGCTACAATTAAAGGATTAATATCAACATGTTTTGAGTGCAATGTTCGGGCAACTTAAGTGTGAAAAAGAGCGAAAAGAGTTAAAGGAAGTATCCAACGAAAAAATAACTTTTTCCTTTATCTTTCGGTTTGATCAAGTTTGGATTAAAGATTAATTGCAATTTGTCCCCCTTTTTTAAAATCAGTATTTAGTCAGATATTTGGATTTCTATTTTGAATACTCTGTCAATGCACCCGCTCAAAACTAAATAAGAAGTGCCAACGGGTGGGAAGAAGAGGCAATCTCTACTCCTCCTGACCATTTACATAGCACCCCTTTGCACCAAGAGATGAGAGTTACAGACGTCGCAGAAAGGTGAGACATTGAAAAGATACACATGCGATTCAAATTTGATGGCTCATCCAGTTGGGATTTTGCATCGTTGAAGCGAAATTTATATCAGATACGGTATTACGTAAGTAAACGCAATCGCCATGTGGCCGTTTCCAGTAATCCGCTACTTGAGCTGCATAATTATGCGAATTCAATAGAGAATAATGAGATGTGCACTTCTCGCCTCTTTTTATCCTTAATTTAATTGCGAGCTTGTCTTTTTTCGAAGGATTAAACCTTCTAATTAGCAGTTTTCTCGTGAAAATTAACAAACAAGGAATTATTAGCGTGAGTTCAATTTATTGCCGCAAGTCAGCACTGAGTGAACAGAACTGAATGGTCCAGTGCATTGAAAGGAAGCTAATTGTAACTGTGTGCATTCTCATGTCAGTGGTGAAGATGTCTACAATAAGTGACGCAGAAGTTGGGTTCCGAACCAGGAATTATTCAAGAATACGGTTATGTTGCAGAAGACGGATCTATCTATGCTTGTATGTATGTACATACAGTACCGCCCACGAGCCGGTGGTTTCGGCTCGAGCGGCTCCGAGCGGCTCGAGCGGATCCGAGCCGCTCGAGCCGTTAAGAGCCGCGTTGAATAACACGCCAGAGAGTGAATATTTTGGCTTTATGTTACTTGTGCCATGCTCAGAAAACATTACTCTGTCGATTCTGCTAGAAAAAAGCGGAATAAAATGCCGAAATAAAAATACATTATTTTCGTACACTCCTGATGACAAATGTGGTGTTGCGTCCTAAAGTGTATGGTGCTTGGTGTAATTTACGATCACTTTGGCTACTTGCCATGTTTTCAGACAACGGAAATAAGCACAGCTCTGGCCTTTTTTCTTCTTCTGATGTAAAATGTAGCAAAATATGGGCAGCGGTTGGGATTCGAACATGTGACACTCAAAACAAAAAGCGATCGCGCTAGCCATTGCGCCACACAGATCGTTGCCGGGAACCCAAGCCAGATGTTGACAATGGATTTGCCACCAAATGTGCTTGGAGCACTCTCTCTCTCTCTCTCTCTCTCTTTCTCTCTCTCTTTCTCTATCTCTTTATCTTTCTCTCCACTCACTCTCTACTTCTCGGTCAAGTCTGGATTTTTCCTCTCTTTTCCTCCGATTCGAGCGATCCTCCAATTTGTTCTCCCTTGCTTTTTCCACTCGCTAATCTTATTCTGGGCAAAACAATCGCACCAGTTGGGATTAGAACCTGCGACACTAAAAAAAGTGTGCGAGCGCGCAACTTACTGCGCCACACATGACACGCTTGGAGACTCTCCTCTTTCTTCCAAGCGGTTTATTAAAGTCTGGCATGAGACGTCGGACTTGACTTGGTGGCGCAGTAGCAAGAGGTTACAGAGATGGGGGGAGAGAGGTAAAAAGAGAGTGGAGATAGAGACAGAGGCAGAGTCAGAGACAGAGACAGAGACAGAGAGAGAGACAGAGAGACAGAGACAGAGAGAGAGATAGATACAGAGAGACAAGGACAGTGACAGAGACAGTGACAGAGACAGAGAGACAGAGACAGAGACAGAGACAGAAAGTGATTCTATTACATTTTAGTGAAAGTCTTTCTTCGCCTTCGCTTTGAGCGATCACTCACTTCGAGCTCTAATTTATCTCATCTTATGCTCCTCATCTTGGTAAAACATTTTCACCAGTTGGAAGAAAGAGGAGAGAAAATACAAGCGTGTCATGTGTGGCGCAGTAAGTTGCACGCTCGCACACTGTTTTGAGTGTCGCAGGTTCTAATCCCAACTGGTGCAATTGTTTTGCCCAGAATAAGAGTAGCGAGTGGAAAAAGCAAGGGAGAACAAATTGGAGGATCGCTCGAATAGGAGGAAAAGAGAGGAAAAATCCAGACTTGACCGAGAAGTAGAGAGTGAGTGGAGAGAAAGAGAAAGAGATAGAGAGAGAGAGAGAAAGAGAGAGAGAGAGAGAGAGAGAGAGTGCTCCAAGTACATTTGGTGGCAAATCCATTGTCAACGTCTGGCTTGGGTTCCCGGCAACGATCTGTGTGGCGCTGTGGCTAGCGCGATCGCTTTTTGTTTTGAGTGTCACATGTTCGAATCCCAACCGCTGCCCATATTTTGCTACATTTTACATCAGAAGAAGAAAAAAGGCCAGAGCTGTGCTTATTTCCGTTGTCTGAAAACATGGCAAGTAGCCAAAGTGATCGTAAATTACACCAAGCACCATACACTTTAGGACGCAACACCACATTTGTCATCAGGAGTGTACGGAAATAATGTATTTTTATTTCGGCATTTTATTCCGCTTTTTTCTAGCAGAATCGACAGAGTAATGTTTTCTGAGCATGGCACAAGTAACATAAAGCCAAAATATTCACTCTCTGGCGTGTTATTCAACGCGGCTCTTAACGGCTCGAGCGGCTCGGATCCGCTCGAGCCGCTCGGAGCCGCTCGAGCCGAAACCACTGGCTCGTGGGCGGTACTGTACATTCATACATATGTTTAGACATTTTTATCAGGAAAATAGAGGTTATCTCTCTCTTTTTTTAAAGGCATACATATGTACCTTTGGAAATTATGTCACATATTGTGAGTGTAACTTATGTTTACAAAAAAACTACCGAGATTCTTGATTTGAAGACTGCCCGCGGCGCCCGCTGCAGCTCTGCCGCCGCCTTCTCTTCCGTCGTTGGCGGGCGAGCCTCGACGACCGCCGCACGTCACGACCATCCCGGTCGGCGACCAACACCTCCCAGTCGCCAGCTCGGTTGGGTCAGAGAGAGGAGAGAAAGAGGGAGGGAGAGCGATAGAGATAGAGAGAGAAAAAGAGAGAGAGAGGAGTACCGGACAGAGAGAGAGAGAGAGGGAGAGAGAGAGAGATAGTTGGAGAATAGAGATTTACATCAAGAAAGGGCAGTGCAACGGTCAACTTGGGGCGAGGTTTGCTTCCTTATTTTAAATTATATTTAAATGAATATATAGTTCTTACTTTATTTTCCTCGTCCTCCTCAGACGCTCGCCGCTTCTCTGCCGCCTGAGAAGCAGTCCTCATCGCGCATTCCAAAGTACTCTGCTCAGATCCAGGTGAGAGCGACGGGACCCAACAGAAAAGCGCGTCAAAATTTGGCATTTTGAATATGTATTTACCACCAATCATGGGAATTTTAAAGAGACTAGAAATAAAATGAAATTTCGCAGTACAGTCAGCCGTCTAATTCTAAACGATTTATACTCCATAGATGTACTGAAATTGTGAGACCTTTTTTTCTTTTCGTAAATCATCTTAAGTCGAGGCAGCCTGATACTGAGAAGGAATGAGAGAGGAAGAGGCAGGGAAGGAGAGAGAGAGAAAATGAAAACGAGAGAAGAAGAAGAAGAAGAAGAGAGAAGGAATGAAAACTCTTGTTTTTTCACACTCGCTCACTCTCTGCTTCATCACAGATTCAGAGAACTCCCTCTCCATCGCAACTGTCGTCCTCAGCCGATGAGTCGACGGCACTCTCCGCACCAACACCCACACCACCAAGCGCACCAGAAACTACCCCATCGCCCCTCGCACCGCCTACCGCGGACTCCAAGGAATCTGCTGATTCCACCACCACCACTTCCCAGACACAGCTAACGGCACCCGTTCCTCACTCTAACATTCCCCGTCTCTCGAAGAGCAAGCTGCCCGTGGCACCATCCAAGAAAGCCGACACGCCGTCTCCCGCCACGACGCCATCGGCAGAGGTTCGGTGGCGGGAAATTCAAAAACTAAAATTTGTTCGCCAACCACATTCAAACCGAACCGTTGAATTTTTTTCCCTTCCTGATGAAATACACTTTCACCATTTCTCACTTTCTTAGTCTTCAGATTGGCATTTGCTCGATTTTCGGTTCGCTTTTTATTCCCTTGATTTCCCTTCCATAACATTCTCTTTCTCAATGGGAGGACGGTGGTTTTTCTCCACGCACTTGCGCCCATTTATGTACATGCCTGCTTATTGTATCGTCATTTTTCAGCACTTGGAAATTTTAGAAATAAAATATTTAGTTCGGGCAGAATCCTTCAGTGTTCATTTTTTTCCTCCTCATGAAATACATATAAATAGCTTCAGCTTATGTTAGCGCATATTTGTAGTCTTTAGATTTGAATTTCATATATCTTTCCCTCTGTGAAAGCCCCAAAATCACATCCTACCGTACACATTTCCACTTCACTTACAGTATGCTGCTACAGTAATCCCCTTTGAAGATGCCGCCGCCGACTTCGAGCATCTCCATGTCGCGTATCCCAAAGATGACATCGGCTGGCGCACCGGCGACGTGCGCCCAGAGCACCACCTCTTTCACGTTAGAAAGATTTATTAATTAAAATATTATTAACTTATTATTTTTTATTTGATTTTATAACTGAGGAATATGTAAAACTGAAAGTTTTTTAATATAATAAAAATGTGTGGGGGGGGGAAATTATTATTACTATGCGCCTAGACAAAATATTAGCCAGCTCTAATTTTATTAAGTAAAATTAGAAAATAAGATAACTTCAGCTCTGGCTCCAATCTCCGCCTGCCCACTGCGCACGGTCGAGTGACGACGCAATTATGAGAGGAGCAGAGATAAAGAGGAGGAAAGAGAGAGAGAGAGAGAAATAGAGAAAATAAGAACTTGAGCCGTGTGCTTGTTTCTCTTTCAATTCTCTCTCTCTCTCTCTCTTCATTGTAATTATACTTTTTTCATACCATGCTAACAATGATTGAAGAGCTGTAAAAATTAAGTTCCAAACGAATTTGCATTTTCCACCATTTGAAATCATTCGCAGCTTCACACCATTGATGCCAGAGAATAGATTGAATATTGTGATATCATTATCATTTTATTATTTTACCATGCGCCCCCTACACGTTACAGGATTTTTCCCGAACTAACACTCATAAAAAGAAATTCGTTACAGTACCAGTAAAAAGAAATTTTTTCGTTCGCTGAAAATTCGACTAATTTTTCATTGTACACCCCACTATCCGCTCTAAAAGTCTGTTCTACTAGAGACAGAATTGCATACTTTTTTCAAGAATGAATGAATATTTTTTTTACGAAATAAAATAGCAGTAAATTCAACAGTCATTTATTCTTTAATATTTTAATTGTTTTTTTTTTTTAGAAATTCAGTAGAAAGTATTTGTCCTTTTGGAAAGCATTAAAACGATCTAATAGTTGTCGTTCCGTCCAATTTGCATTTTTCACTACGTCATCCTCGAACACGAATTCGTCTCCCCGGCTGATTGATTCTCTCCTCTTTCCGTTCTTTTCTAATTGTCTCGTTTTTTTTTCCTTTTATTTTAGGAAGAGAAGAAAAGGAAATCGAGGATAATTGTCTCACCAGTAATAAACGTTGATAAAAAAATTATCGTTGTTATAACAGAAAAAAAACACTCAATGGAAGACAGAGAAGAACTCGAATGAAAATGTGCAAGAACTCCTTCACCATCTTTATGGGTAGTTAGAAAATAGATACACATGTGCAAGTGGTAAGATGTTTCTACTTAATTGGTAACGATATAGAAAACGAAAAGCAAGTAAATCTCAATGTGGTGGTATCCATTAATTGACGTCACATTTTTGAGCAAATACTCATGTAAGAAGATAGTTAAAATAAATTCTTTAAAAAAATTCTACTAATGTATGACCGATTCCGACTAGAGGTTTTGCTGACATACTTGAAAAGATTGCGTGGTGAACGTCATGACCAATTTGTTTTGTAGATATGTTTGCTAATTTTTTTCTCCTTCACCGTCTTATATTCAAAAAAAAATTCATTTCCGATCACTATGTCTGACATATATTTTCTAACTGAACATGCAGACTTTCTTTGTTTCTTTCTCTCTCTTTCCCTCTCTCCCTCACTCTCTCTCTCTCTCTCTCTCTCTTTCGCTCTCTCTCTCTCTCTTTCGCTGTGTTTCTCACTTTCCTACTTATATTTCTCCTCTCTATTTTCTACTCTTATCCAAAGCAATGTCGCCAGTATCCACTTGAATGCCGGGGTTGTCTTAATTTTTTTCGCTCTCTATTTATCCCAACCCCCCCCCCCCCTTCTCTGTTTTCCTCTCTGTCTCACCTTTAACTCTCACTCTCCCGCTCTCTATTACTCTCACTTACTTTCTCTCACTCTCTCTCTCACTCTCTCTCATTCTCTCTCATTCTCTCTCACTCTATCTCACTCTTTCTCTCACTTTCTCTCTCTCATTCTCTCTCTTTCTCATTCTCTCTCTCTCTCTCTCTCTCTCTCTCTCTCTCTTTCTCCTCCGCGCACACGCTCTCTCCGACTCCCAGCTTCATGGTCGCCAGTCTTATCCTCTCGACTCTCTTATAGGATATTCCTCGCTCACTCCCTCCACTTTCCCTCGCCCTTTCTCCACATCGCACTATTCTATCATTCTTTCATTCGCTCTCCCGCTTTCTCTCTCTCTCTCCTACCCTCTTTCTTTTTCCATCTCTCTCTCTCCCGTTCTCTCTTTCTCTTTCTGTTTCTCCCTCTCTTTCTCACTCCTTCACTCTCTCTGTTTCTCTCTCTTTCTCTCTCCCCTCCCTTTCTCTAAAAGGCGCTCTAACTCGTGCTCACTGCGCAGCTTGCATCTCCCTTTCTCTCTCTGACTGCCTTCAGGGAATGCATGGAGAGAGAGAAGTTGTCCGTTCCGCCGCGTTGCGGTCACGTCGCGGTTCTCTCTCTTTTTACTTCCGCCGGCTTCTGATTCCCTAACGACGTCGCGTTTCTCAAGTGTATTCCACTTGTGCCCTCTGGCTTAAGACGAATTCATTATTGTTTTCTTTCCATCTTTCTACCCTCCGCTCTCTCTCTCTCTTGCTCTCTCTCTCTCTCTCTTGCTCTCTCTCTCTCTCTCTTGCTCTCTCTATCTTTCTCATTCCTTATAAAACTGTTCCATTTCGTACTACACCTAAACAAATGATTAATTGAAATGTTATACATATATATTTTTCTGAAATTAATTTGTTTTTTTTGTATGCGCTGTAACGGAAATATAAGTTTATAAGTGCAGTACAAAAAAAAAGAATATCCATGATATTCATAACCTTCATGCTTAAGATTTCTTTCTCTCTCTCTCTCTCTCTCTCTCTCTCGCCCTCTCTCGCTCTCACGCTCTTTCAATTCTTTTTTCTGTCGCATGCTCTTTCAATTCCTTTTCCTCTCTCTCCCACTATCTGTCAATGTTGCCTGATTAGTTCTTTTTACACACATATGTTCAATTTGTACCATCGATTTCTTTTCATTCACATTTCAGGATGCTGAAATTCTCTAATTGAAGTCCCCTGCCGCTTCTCTGCAATGCTGCTAGGGTTTTTATTTCTTGTATTGAAACTTATGCTAATCTAAAAGCAATTATGACATCTTGCATTTATATTAATACAAAAAAAGATAATTATATCTCTACATTAACCACCACATCCCATGTGCATATCCTGCTTCAGTCGAGTACTTCCTTCCTGCATTAGCCTGGGCTCCATTTCGCCGCTTCTTCTCACATCCTCTTCTCTCCCTCTCTCTCGCTTTCTCTCTCACTCTCTCAATCGCTATCCTCTCTCATCTTTCTCTCATCTCTCTGTCTCACTTTATCTTTTCTCTCATTCACTCTCTCCTCTATCTCCTCTCTCTACTCTCTCCGCTCTCTCTCACTCGCTTTCCCTCTCTACTCTCTCTCCTCTCTCTACTCTCTCCGCTCTTTCTCACTCGCTTTCCCTCTCTACTCTCTCTCTCTCTCTCTATCTCTCTATCTCTCTCTCTATCTCTCTCTGCCTCTATTCTCTCTCTGTCTCTGTCTCTGTCTCTCTCTCTCTCTCTCTCTCAATCTCCCCTTCCTCACTGCCACCCAGATGCCGCGTTGTCTGAATGAGTTCATCCCACCACATTGCCTGGAAATGGATGACAGGAATGGAAGGAATGAAAGAAATCTAGAGAGGGTGAGGAGGGAGAGAAGGGAATGAGGAAAGAGAAAAATAGAGAGAGAGAGAGCGAGTGATAGGAAGAGAGAGATAGAGAGATAGGAAGATACAGAGAAAGAGGGATTGAGAGACAGGAAAAGAAGAGATAGAGATAGAGAGAGGAAAGGAAGAGAGAGAGAGAGAGAGAGAGAGAGAGAGAGAGAGAGAGAGGTTGAGTGCCCCAAGCCTCTGGCTCACGCAGACAAATACAATTCTACATAACTCTCTCTCTCCATCTCTCGCTGACTCTCTGCCCTCCTTGGATCTAATTTCTCAGTATCTCTCCCTCTTCCTCACTACCCTCCTCTCTCTCTCCCTCTTAATCTCTCTCAAGCCTTCAATCTCTATCCATTTTTTGCTCATTTCCGGCATGTCTATTCCTTTAGCTCCAGAGAGCATTTTATCATCGCTTTCTCTTTTCCGGACTTTCCATCTCTCCATATCTCTATCTCTCTCTCTCTAATTCTCTCTCTCTTTCTCTTTTTTTTCTCTTTTTTCCACTCTTAATCTACTAGTCTCATCGTACGCCAGCTTGCTGCTATAACCATTCTCCTATTTGGGCGTCTTTAGCCTATATATATTTGTTTATCTGCATTGTTTTAATAAATTAATAGACAAGGGAGAGACACTTAACCGAGAGAATTGCGCAATCAGATAAATAAGAGGCTCGCAACAAGGCGGCCAATGTGATGCATAGGGCACCAAAAAAAAAACATTAGAAAGAAAGTAAAATATGTATCACAATTAATTAGTTGCCATAATTATAACACGAATAGATAATTCAACGAGAGAGGACCTGATTCTTAATGAGAAGGCGAGCAGATGGCAACGATAAATCAAAAATATTGTCGGGCAGTCTATTCCAAGAGTCGACAATCCTATTTGCAAAAAAGTTCATATACATGCTAGAATGAAACTTGAACTTACGCAGCTTAAAGCGATGTCCTCTAGTAAACCCAACTGGTGAGAAAATAAATATATCAGTTGACTTGATACCATATAGGCCTTTAACAATCTTATAAGCAACGACAAGGTCATTAATCTCACGGCGGGCATAGAGCGGCTCTATATTTACAAACGCTAAACGCTCACTGTAGGGGAGGAGGGAGAGACCGCATCTTTTAAAGGCAAGTCGCGTGAAGCGCTTCTGAATGTTCTCAATCTGGTTAATAAGGTAAATTTGGCTAGGGGACCATACTTCCATGCAAAATTCAAGTAAAGGGCGAACATAAATGACAAATAAACGAACTAGAAAAGTGATATTGCGAGATCTAAAGTTTCTTAGTATATGGAAGAAAGCTCTACTTGCTCGTCTACAAATCAAATCAATATGGTTTTGGAAAGAAAGATCATTAGACATTTGGACCCCAAGGTCACGATAAGACGAAGTGGGAGGTATAGGCTGAGAAAGTAGGGTAGGTTGAAAGGGTGGGTGGGCTGCTCCAATGGCCATGAACATCGTCTTCTTGAAGTTGATGGCGAGTCCCCAGTCGGATGACCACTCGGCAACACAGTCGAGAGCGCGCTGCAGAAGCACAGTATCTGCAACAGTATATATTTTAGCATCATCAGCATAAAGTGTACAGAATGAGCCAATGGGTAAGTAGTCGGGAAGGTCATTAATGTAAAGAAGAAACATAAGTGGGCCACAGACGCTTCCCTGAGGGACTCCAGAAGGAACCGCGTATTCATAGGAAAGTTCCCCGTCCACTATTACCCGCTGTATTCTATCGGTGAGGAAAGAAGAGAGCCAACGGAGGAGAGAGCCAGATATACCATAGCAGGAGAGCTTCTTAATAAGAAATGGGAGAGGGATAGTGTCAAATGCTTTAGAATAGTCAATATAGACAGTAGATACAAAGGAGGACGAGTCAACCGCGGAGTGCCAGGTGGAGAGAGAGGAAAGCAGAGCAGAGGCGCATGATTTTCTCCTACGAAAGCCGTGCTGAGAAGGAGATAGGAGGCCATGTTCATCAAGATAAGCAAATAGCTGCTTGCACACAATGCGCTCAAATGTTTTAGAAATGCCTGAGGTAAGGGAAATGGGTCTATAATTAGAAGGGTCGCTAATGTCGCCTTGGCGCTTATAAATAGGCTTAACATGAGCTGTTTTCCAGAGAGAAGGACAAATGCCATGAAGGAGGAATCGGTTAAAAAGTATAGTAAGAGGAACAGAGATAGCTACAGAAGTGCCTTTAAGAAATGCATAGGGAACTCCGTCAGGAGTACAAGAGTTTCGAAGGGGAAGACTTCTAAGCATATGGTGAACTGTAACGGCTGAGAAGTCTAAATAATCAATTCGTGCAGATGTCCTAGATGGGAAGGAATTACATGCAAATGGTGAGGGTATGGAGGAAGAGTAGGATAATTGGAAAGAATTAGCAAAGCAGATAGCCTTTTCGGAGTTGTCAGTCAAAGTGCGGCCAGAAACACGATCTTTAATTGCACTAATAGTAGGTTTTGCCTTGACGCGGCCGTTAACAAAGCTGAAGAATGAACGAATAGAACATGATGAGACGGCACGTTTCTCTTGGTCACGCTGATAAATACGTATAGCACGTCTAAGCCTAGATGAGGAACGGAGAAAAGGTTGCATGCCGTGGGCATGGGAGGATCGGTATAGCTTACGACATTTACGAAGGAGCCTGTTAATACGAGAAGGGTAACGAACATTCTTAGGTTTAATTTTTATAAGGGGAACTGTAACAGCTATAATTTCATGAATGATTGACAAAAATGTGTTGTATAAAATATCGGGGTCAGTATAATCGGAGAAAACAAGATTCCAGTCAAACGAAGAGATGAGAGCGGAGGCATATTCAAAATTGGCCTTGCGATAATTGGGGATTACAAGAGGAGGAGCAGCGGAAGACGGGAAGCAGACATCAAATTTTACGAGGCAGTGATCAAAGGAAGGGAGAGGTGGTTGAATATTACATTCCGCGATGAGACTAGGATCATTTGAGAACAAGAGATCTAGAATATTATCTTGGCGCGTAGGCGAGAGAACAAGCTGAGTAAGGCCGATGCTGGTGGCAAAGGAGAGCAGCTGGGAGGAGGGATGAAGGGGGGAGAGAGGCGAGCTAAGCGAATGAAGTTTCCAATTAATTTCGTGACAATTAAAGTCGCCGCAGAGAAGAAAGTGATTAGTACAATTTGCATAAATTGAGCCAACATGCTCCAAGCACTCAGAGAAAGACTCGTTAGAGCAGCTTGGACTGCGGTAGACTGAAACAATTGTGACGGATTTGGAGAGCCTGCCAGAAGCACAGACACAAACAGCGACAAGTTGGCAGTATGGAGAGAATGAACATGAAGAAACAAGAGATGAGGGAAGGCGGGCAGAGACTAGACAAGCCACCCCACCACCGGGACTAGGGGAAAGGCGATCTGAGCGAAAAACTTGGTATGTTCCATTCAAAGACAGAGAGGAGTCTTGCAGACGGTCAGGGGAGGCCCAAGTTTCAGACATAGCAAGTACATCAATAGGATGTGAAGATAACAAAAAGTGCAACATGTCAAGCTTAGAGACTACTGATCTGAAATTTGCATGATAGCAGTGGATAAGAGAGTTAGAAAGAGCAGGGCACGGATCAGGAAGTTTTGTCAATTTAGATTTTCTGTTTGCGATTTTAGAAGGGCTATCCCGGATTCCTAGACCTCAATTAGAAGGGAAGGAGGGAAACTGAGATTGGTTTGGCGGTGGCGGAGGGGTGCTCTTGTTGTCCAGCCGCTTGGCGCCGGTTGCCTCAACGTCCTCGTCTCCCATGTGCTCATCATCCTCGGCGAGTGGCTGGAGGCTACGCTTGCCCGGCCGGCGCGCACCTGATTTTGGCACCTCTTTCCCATTAGCGGTAATTAGTCTAAGACTTCTAACTTTTCAAACGTTTCCAACTATTTAATTTATTTCAGAGCAGCAGTTTACAATGCAAGATTTACTCAATGTTTTTGTGGTTAATTTTTTATTTATTTCGTGCTCATAAGGTTAGTATCCATCAAAAGGAGAATAATCAATTTTAAGTACCCAGGAAGTTGTCGATTGAGGCGAGAAATTGACAACTATTCTTTCATTCTCTTTTACCTCTTTCCCTTGGTTTTCTCTCTATCTCCTTCTCTCTTACAAACTGTCTCTCGCTCTCTCCCTCTTCTCTCTCTCTCTCTCTCACATTTGTGAGAATGATTCATCTGTATGGTTCATGCCGATTTACAAATTCTTCATGAAAGCTAACATCAAATAATTCGCTCCTCAAAATGCGTAGAATCAATAGCAGCATGAGTTAGTAATCATCGTGCAATACGCATTAAAAAGCGAGATAATCCGCGTCTTTTCCCTCCTTCTTTTTCAATCTCTTTTTCTCTCCGTTTTTCTCTCGAATCAGTCTTTCTCTCTCTTTCTCTTTCTCTTTCTCTTATTCTTTCTCTTTCTCTCTTTCTCTCTCTCAATTCCGTGAAAGAAATCCGCTTATGAGTTGCGGGAGATGCTTTCGCTGATGGATTCGATCTCTATGTACATTATGCGAGGGTGGACGCGACAGCATATTTTTCACGCTGTGTCACTCTGGCGCTTATTCACTGAATTCATTAATCACAGGTTTTTTTTTATAAGTTTTTTTTATTTCTTTAAGAAGCCTCCTTCCACGGTGCGCTGCTTCATTTCGGAGAGCCATCCGTCTCATTGTCTCTCCTCTCTCCTCCACGCGTACTCTCTCCCTCTTCCTCTCTCTTCCTCTCTCTTTCTCTCTCTTTCTCTCTCTCCCTCTCTCTCTCCTCCTGTTACCGTCCGCTCAACCATTCTCTTCGGCGGCGGCGCCTGCTGCTGCTCGAGCGACTGCGGCGCGGCGGCCAGCAGCTCGGTAAGCAAGAAAAAAACTATTTTTGAATTTCCCGCGCCTTCTCAATGATATAATTATATTCATTTAGATCCATATATGTTAAATTTCTATTTTAAAAATTATATATATTCGCAAATTGATACTTATGAAGATTCCTGATCTTCTACATAAAGGCACATAAAGGTTTTTATAGTATCACTTTCATGGTAGCTATTTCTTATATTTTTACAAGAAGAAGAAAAAAATTTGGCTTATTTTCGATGAATGCTCCGCCCGTGAAGAATTCATTTATTTTATTCCATTTTCAAAATCCTTATTCTTCTTTCCCCGTTCGCACCAGGCACTCTTCGGCATGCTCAAGCGGACGGCGTCGAGTGGCGCGGCGTGTGGCGCGGCAGGCTCCTCTGCCGCTTCGGGCACGGCACCCGCTTCCGCTTCAGTCACGGAGCGAAGCTCGCACCGTCCTCCGCCTCCGCTCATTCTGACCATGGAGGTTGCAAGTTCTTCTTTATTTGTCGTCTTTTATAAAAAAAATTTTTTTTAATAAATTTTTCTTAGTTTGTTTTCTAATTGCTCTTAAATGTTGACGAAATAAAAAATCTATTTGAATTTCCCTG
>CALZFC010000051.1:2595000-2605000 GCA_945643635.1 Allodiplogaster sudhausi
CGTCCGCCGCTACATTTCAGCCTCGTCGTCCGCCAATTACGGTAACACTAAAATTTATTTACGTTTTATTGTTTCTAAATTATGTACTTTTTTTCGCTCTGCAGATCTATCAGCATGCACTAGCTATTCTCTCTCTTTCTCTCTCTGTCTCTCTCTCTTTCTCCCTCTCTCTTTCTCACACTCGTCTTATTAGTCACTATCTCGCTGTCGCTCTCTATCAGGAAGCTACAATTTGCCTTCCCATTTCTCTTCCGCTCTCTCTTTCTCTATGTCCATCTCTTTCTCTGCTCCTCCCTCAGTTTCTCTCTCTCTCTCTCTCGCTCTCTTTCTCCCTTTCTTTCTCTTTCTTTCTCCATAATTGATTTCCATAATGTACATGCATGCATATGTACATATATGTATATGTATGATGTCATCTCCTTAGAATGCAATCCTTTTGCTCGCAATCTTTTTTTTTGTCTTTGAACGCCGGCAGGGCATGCCTAAAGTGCTGTGCAGAAATATTCTTTTCGTTCTCTCTCTTTCTCCATCTCTTTCTCTCTCTTTCTCTCTCTCTCTCTCTCTCTCTCTCTCTCTCTTTCTCTCTCTCTCTCTCTCTCTCTTTCTCTCTCACTCTCTCTCTCCTCTGTCTCTCACTCTGTTCCTCTCTCTCCTTGTCTCTCATCACTCTGCCTCGTCTGCCAGACAATGATGCCTTTGAACATACTTACATATGCAGACCAAAGCAAACAAGGCCACTTCATTATGAATGTACATACATACATGTGTGCATAGAAAGGAGAAAAATAGCCTCGATAGGTGTCATCGAGACTTTCCCAGTTCAACTCTGTCTGCCTCAATCTCTCTTATCTCTCTCTCTCTCTCTCTCTCTCTCTCTCTCTCTTCTCTCTCTTCTCTTTCTTCTCACTCTCTTTCGTAGTTTGATGAAGTATGCAAAAATATGTTTATGAGTAATTCTACTGCTCCATCGAACTGATTCATTCGACAAGAGTGTTTTGAGTTGAAAGAAAGATGGAGCGAGAGAATGAAAGGAAGGGAAAAAAGAGAAGGAGAGAAAGAGAGATAGAGAGAGAGAGAGAGAGAGCGGTGAATGTAGATGGTAATGATTTCGACTAACCTAATGACTCTCGTGAACTTTAGCAACTCACTGGAGCTCTCTCAGCTCATCGTTAACCCAATCTCACTTCTTTCTCTGTTTCTCTCTCGCTCTCTTCTCCCTATCTCTCTCTCTCCCTCTTTCCTTCTCTCTCTCTTTTTTTCTTTTTTTTCTCTCTGAGACAGAGACAGCATATGAGAGATGACGCGGCATGCTCCACGTGACCAAACAAAAAGCATATAAGCTTTTCGTTTTAGCTGCAGACTCTCTCATCTTCTTCCACTATTTCGACTCCTCTCCATCTCGCAATCTCTTTCTCTTTATGTCTGTCTGTCTGGTCTCTCTTTCTCTCTCTTTCTCTACATACATACATATGTATTACCAAGCCTAGACCCGAATGTGTACATCATCATATCATTGTTGTTCAAGGCTTACTCATTGTCAGCAGTGGCCTGCGAAAACCTGCTTTTGACAATATTGTTCACACAATTTTTTTAAACAACATTTTGCGGATCAATCCTTTTTTTAACTGCCTACTACTTGCCCTATTAATTGGTATAGATGTATGCAGATGTATATGAAAAAAAAACATATGCATATATTATGATACATATAATGATTAAATAGAGAGTAAATGAGAAAGAGAGAGAGAGAGAGAGAGAGAGAGAGAGAGGAAGCGAGCGAGAGGATGAGAATGCGATGAGGAATCGTTGTACCCACTCTTCGAGTGGAAATTCACACTCTTGTCTAATGGCAATGACGTCATCTGCCCACTCATACTGTTATGTCCACTCGTGAGTAATTCCCACGCCAACTACTCTTTTCTCATACACTTTCCTTTCTTCTCTACATTTTCTACATCTTCAACATACCCCTACCGATACCATACACTTTCTCTCTCTCTCTCTCTCTCTCTCTGCTTCTCTCTCTCCCTATTTCTTTCTCCCTACTTCTATCTCTCACACTCCCCAAATTCTACCATTTCCAAGTTGGAGTTCCTTGGCTAGATGAAGCACAATCTCTATGAGACTCTCTCGCTCTCTCTCTCTCTCAGCACCAAAAAAATTCATTTTTCCCAATTTGCTGTCAGCGGTTCAGATGATTCCTTGTATTTGTTTCTATATAGAGCCCATCTCAACCATATATTGAACAAACTCACAAATAAAAAATAAAAGTTTTTTTTAAGCTATATACATATGAATTTACGTTATCGTTCGTACCCAGGGGTTTCAGGAAACTCGTGACCATGTTTTTTTGCCGAAGCTCAATTCTGCAGAACGCAGTATCCCTATCCGTCGTTTATTTTCTCTTGTTCTATCTCTCCCCTCTCCCTTACTCTTTCTCTCTCTCCCTCTCTCTTTGTCTCTCTCTCTCTCTCTCTTCTCTCTATCCCTATCTCAACCCTTCTCCTCTCTCTGTCTCCCTCTCTCTCGCACTCCTCGTTCCCGGTTTTCGCCGCTACTGGCATGTCGACACATATGCATGCATCTAGATAGATGAGAGAGAAAAAAATTCTTGCCCAACAGAAATCTAGCTCTTGGCCGGCGTATTCATGTAAACGGGAGAGGGAGAGGACATACAGGGAGAGAGAGAGAAAGAGAGAGAGAGAGAGAGAGAGAGAGAGAGAGAGCGCGAGAGAGTGATGAAGCCAGACGGATGGAGAAGCAGACCACGTGACAAACAAGGAAGACTATGAATCAGAAGCGCAAAGAGAGAGAGAGAGAGAGAGAGAGAGAGAGATACTGAAAGAGTGGCTAAGAAGAGGCGCGAAGCGAAGAGAGCGGAAGAGAGGAAATGAGAAGAGGGATGTACTAGAGGAAGAGAAAGAGAGAGAGAGAAGTAGAGACGGAGAAGAGAGTGTGAGAAAGGTAGGAGATCCTAGAGATAGGTCAGGCTCGAATGTCTGAATGCAACGTTGCCAAACGACTACAACGATGTACCTACATAAGCTGAGCGAATGTTTCCGTGCTCGCTCTCTCTCTGTCTCTGTCTCTCTGTCTCTCTCTCTCTCTCTCTCTCTCGCTCGCTCGCTCGCTCGCTGTCTCTCTCTCTCTTCTGTCTCCTCCCACTCTCTCTCTCTCTCTCTTCTGTCCCCCTCTCTCTCTTGCACTCTCTCTCTCTCTTTCTCTCTCTCTCTCTCTCTCTCTCTCTCTCTCTCTCTCTTTCTGATTCGCAGGAAAATTACTTGCGCTGACGTGAAAAGCGTTACGAATTTGTCTTCGCTACCCTCGCTCTTTCATGTCCGTTTTTAATCTTACTCTCTTTCTAATCTCATTCATTCTGGGATTTGCCACACTAGTATTGTATGTATGTATGTTTGTATGTACATACTTTCACCACTCTGGGTCTCTTTATCAAAGAAAAAAAACTTTCCCTCATATTTTATTCCTGGCACATGGATACATTTCTCTTTATTAAATAAAATAATTTTATTTTCTTTATATTTTTGTTTTTGTACCTTTCAATTCAATATATCTGTGGTTAGTAGATCCATTTTATACTTCATTAGCATGGACTGTATCCCGGCATCGCCCATTTGCAAACTTTGTATGGGAGAGCGAATTGTGCCAAATATTGCTTATAATTTGTCTATTTTTTATTTCTAGTCTTTCCGGCGCTCACTGTCTGTACTCTCTCGCTTTCTCTCAATGTATGCATAAAAGCAAAAAAAGAGGAGTCTCTTTCCAGAGAAAGTTCATATAATTTGAGCACATACAAATTCGTGGAATAAGCATTCGTGGAAAGAGTGAGAAAAAGAGAGAAAAAGAAGGAGAGGAAGAGGTAATGGAAAGATAATGCAGGATGAAGAACTGAATATGAATCATGCAAAAACTGATTTCAAACTTGCTCATAGATGGCGCAGAGTGTTGATTATCATTCGAATCGAATGATGAGTTTTCAGCTACTCCACCCTCAAAATGTCGGCATCTTTAGCTCGACTTCTTTCTGTGCTCATATTGAAAAGAAATTGAGCTGAAAAAAAATTTTTAAGAGAAAAAATATTGAAGTGCTAGATCCCGGCCATGGTATTCAACTATCCAAAATGATCCTTAGCCTGGTGGTTTTAGCTTGCGCAAATTCTACTTATGCTCAGAAGCATTGCACTTCAATTGATATGACGCACTTAATTGGTGCCAAGAAAATGGGTAGGAAAAGTAGAAGAGAAGGAGAGAGAGGTGGAAGGCGCGAGAGCAAGAGAGGGATAGAAGAAAGAGTGAGAGAGAGAGAGAGAGAGAGAGAGAGAACAAGAAGAAAGAGAGGGAGAGAAAACTACAATGAGAGAAAGCTAGAATGAATCGGGAGCTATGGAGAGAGAAGCAGATAGACTGAGAGGGTATAACGGAGAAGGTAATACCGAGGATTTCTTTTCAACGTCAAATATCTGCTTTGTCAGCGCCCATTTCAATTTCTTTCTTTACTGTTAGGGAAAAGAATGAGCTGCAGAAAGCTTTTCAACACTAAAAACGGTTATGGACCATAATTTATGGTGGCCATCTTAGGCATCTTTAAAATATCTTATTCATCCTAACATAACATAAATCGCACACTGGCACCTCGGGGTTCTCCTCCTTGATCCTGGGTGGCCGATACATCGGGATTACTGCCAGAGATCTTGCCTTCCCTCTCTCTCTCTCTCTCTCTCTCTCTCTCTCTCTCTCTACTCCCTGCCTTTCTCTCTCTATTGTTCTCTCTCTCTCTCTCTCTCTACTCCCTGCCTTTCTCTCTCTCTTGTTCTCTCTCTCACTCTCTCTCTCTCTCTCTTCTCTCTTCTCGCTCTCTCGCTCTCGCTTTCTATTTCTCTTTCCCTCCCTCTCATAAAGATCTTACTAGTAGAATTGAAGTGACCACAACCACAACTGCCCAGCTATTTATTTTCCTTGTTTATCATTCGCAATGGTATGTGCTCTTGCTGGTCTTGGAAGGACAAATTATCATGAGAGATCCGAGGATCTGTTAGAAGCCAGAGAGATGAAAATGGAAAGCAGAGAGAGGGAGTGAGAGAGAAAGCGAGAGAGAGGGGGGGAAATGGAGAAAGTAAGAGAAATATAGATGGAGAGAGAGAGAGTAAGGGATAGGGATTGGAGAGAGGAACAGAGAGAAATGGAGGGGGAGAGAGGGAAAGGTATCGACTACTGATTGTAGTCCGTTCAACACTATCTTTCTTAAAGTTTCTATGTCTCTATCTCCATCTCTCTAATCTTCATTGTCTGTTTTCTCCTTCCTTCTCTCTCTCCCTCTCTCTCTCTCTCTCTCTTTTTCATTCTCCCACTCTCTCTCTCTCTCTCTTTCATTCTCCCACTCTCTCTCTCTCTCTTTCATTCTCCCACTCTCTCTCTCTCTCTCTTTCATTCTCCCACTCTCTCTCTCTCTCTCTCTCTCTTTCATTCTCCCACTCTCTCTCTCTCTCTCTCTTTCATTCTCCCACTCTCTCTCTCTCTCTCTCTCTCTTTCATTCTCCCACTCTCTCTCTCTCTCTTTCATTCTCCCACTCTCTCTCTCTCTCTCTCTCTCTCTCTCTTTCATTCTCCCACTCTCTCTCTCTCTCTTTCATTCTCCCACTCTCTCTCTCTCTCTCTTTCTCCCTTTCATTCTCCCACTCTCTCTCTCTCTCTTTCATTCTCCCACTCTCTCTCTCTCTCTCTTTCATTCTCCCACTCTCTCTCTCTCTCTTTCATTCTCCCACTCTCTCTCTCTCTTTCATTCTCCCACTCTCTCTCTCTCTCTCTTTCATTCTCCCACTCTCTCTCTCTCTCTCTTTCATTCTCCCACTCTCTCTCTCTCTCTCTCTCTCTTTCATTCTCCCACTCTCTCTCTCTCTCTCTCTTTCATTCTCCCACTCTCTCTCTCTCTCTCTCTTTCATTCTCCCACTCTCTCTCTCTCTCTCTTTCATTCTCCCACTCTCTCTCTCTCTCTCTCTCTTTCATTCTCCCACTCTCTCTCTCTCTCTCTTTCATTCTCCCACTCTCTCTCTCTCTATCTCTCTCTCTCTTTCATTCTCCCACTCTCTCTCTCTCTCTCTCTCTCTCTCTCTTCATTCATTCTCCACTCTCTCTCTCTCTCTCTCTCTTTCATTCTCCCACTCTCTCTCTCTCTTTCTCTTTCATTCTCCCTCTCTCTCTCTCTCTCTCTCTCTATCTCTCTCTCTCTTTCATTCTCCCACTCTCTCTCTCTCTCTCTCTCTTTCATTCTCCCACTCTCTCTCTCTCTCTCTCTCTCTCTCTCTTTCATTCTCCCACTCTCTCTCTCTCTCTCTCTCTTTCATTCTCCCACTCTCTCTCTCTCTATCTCTCTCTCTCTTTCATTCTCCCACTCTCTCTCTCTCTCTCTCTCTCTTCATTCTCCCACTCTCTCTCTCTCTCTCTCTCTCTTTCATTCTCCCACTCTCTCTCTCTCTCTCTCTCTCTCTCTCTCTCTTTCATTCCCATACTCTCTCTCTCTCTCTATCTCTATCTCTCTCTCTCTCTCTCTCTTTCATTCTCCCACTCTCTCTCTCTCTTTCTCTTTCATTCTCCCTCTCTCTCTCTCTCTCTCTCTCTCTCTCTCTTTCATTCTCCCACTCTCTCTCTCTCTCTCTCTCTCTTTCATTCTCCCACTCTCTCTCTCTCTCTCTCTCTTTCATTCTCCCACTCTCTCTCTCTCTCTCTCTCTCTCTTTCATTCTCCCACTCTCTCTCTCTCTCTCTCTATCTCTCTCTCTTTCATTCTCCCACTCTCTCTCTCTCTCTTTCATTCTCCCACTCTCTCTCTCTCTCTCTCTCTCTCTTTCATTCTCCCACTCTCTCTCTCTTTCTATCTCTCTCTCTTTCATTCTCCCACTGGGTCTCTTTATTAAAGAAAAAAAAACTTTCCCTCATATTTTATTCCTGGCACATGGATACATTTCTCTTTATTAAATAAAATAATTTTATTTTCTTTATATTTTTGTTTTTGTACCTTTCAATTCAATATATCTGTGGTTAGTAGATCCATTTTATACTTCATTAGCATGGACTGTATCCCGGCATCGCCCATTTGCAAACTTTGTATGGGAGAGCGAATTGTGCCAATATTGCTTATAATTTGTCTATTTTTTATTTCTAGTCTTTCCGCGCTCACTGTCTGTACTCTCTCGCTTTCTCTCAATATATGCATAAAAGCAAAAAAAGAGGAGTCTCTTTCCAGAGAAAGTTCATATAATTTGAGCACATACAAATTCGTGGAATAAGCATTCGTGGAAAGAGTGAGAAAAAGAGAGAAAGAGAAGGAGAGGAAGAGGTAATGGAAAGATAATGCAGGATGAAGAACTGAATATGAATCATGCAAAAACTGATTTCAAACTTGCTCATAGATGGCGCAGAGTGTTGATTATCATTCGAATCGAATGATGAGTTTTCAGCTACTCCACCCTCAAAATGTCGGCATCTTTAGCTCGACTTCTTTCTGTGCTCATATTGTAAAGAAATTGAGCTGAAAAAAAAATTTTAAGAGAAAAAATATTGAAGTACTAGATCCCGGCCATGGTATTCAACTATCCAAAATGATCCTTAGCCTGGTGGTTTTAGCTTGCGCAAATTCTACTTATGCTCAGAAGCATTGCACTTCAATTGATATGACGCACTTAATTGGTGCCAAGAAAATGGGTAGGAAAAGTAGAAGAGAAGGAGAGAGAGGTGGAAGGCGCGAGAGCAAGAGAGGGATAGAAGAAAGAGAGAGAGAGAGAGAGAGAGAGAGAACAAGAAGAAAGAGAGGGAGAGAAAACTACAATGAGAGAAAGCTAGAATGAATCGGGAGCTATGGAGAGAGAAGCAGATAGACTGAGAGGGTATAACGGAGAAGGTAATACCGAGGATTTCTTTTCACACCGTCAAATATCTGCTTTGTCAGCGCCCATTTCAATTTCTTTCTTTACTGTTACTGTCTCTCTCTCTCTCTCTTTCATTCTCCCACTCTCTCTCTCTCTCTCTCTCTCTCTCTCTCTTTCATTCTCATACTTTCTCTCTCTCTCTCTATCTCTCTCTCTCTCTCTCTCTCTTTAATTCTCCCACTCTCTCTCTCTCTTTCTCTTTCATTCTCCCACTCTCTCTCTCTCTCTCTCTCTCTCTCTCTCTTTCATTATCCCACTCTCTCTCTCTCTCTTTCATTCTCCCACTCTCTCTCTCTCTCTCTCTCTCTCTTTCATTCTCCTACTCTCTCTCTCTCTCTCTCTCTCTCTCTCTTTCATTCTCCCACTCTCTCTCTCTCTCTCTCTCTCTCTCTCTCTCTCTTTCATTCTCCCACTCTCTCTCTCTCTCTCTCTCTCTCTCTCTCTTTCATTCTCCCACTCTCTCTCTCTCTCTCTCTCTCTCTTTAATTCTCCCACTCTCTCTCTCTCTCTATCTCTCTCTCTTTAATTCTCCCACTCTCTCTCTCTCTCTCTCTCTCTATCTCTCTCTCTTTCATTCTCCCACTCTCTCATTCTCTTCATTCTCCCACTCTCTCTCTCTCTCTTTCTCCCACTCTCTCTCTCTCTCTCTCTTTCATTCTCCCACTCTCTCTCTCTCTCTCTCTCTCTCTTTTCATTCTCCCACTCTCTCTCTCTCTCTCTCTCTCTCTTTCATTCTCCCACTCTCTCTCTCTCTCTCTCTCTCTCTTTCATTCTCCCACTCTCTCTCTCTCTCTCTCTCTCTCTCTCTCTCTTCATTCTCCCACTCTCTCTCTCTCTCTCTCTCTCTCTCTTTCATTCTCAGACTCTCTCTCTCTCTCTCTCTCTCCTCTCTCTCTCTATCTCTCTCTCTTTCATTCTCCCACTCTCTCTCTCTCTCTATCTCTCTCTCTTTCATTCTCCCACTCTCTCTCTCTCTCTTTCATTCTCCCACTCTCTCTCTCTCTCTCTCTCTCTCTCTCTCTTTCATTCTCCCACTCTCTCTCTCTCTCTCTATCTCTCTCTCTTTCATTCTCCCAGTCTCTCTCTCTCTCTATCTCTCTCTCTTTCATTCTCCCACTCTCTCTCTCTCTCTATCTCTCTCTCTTTCATTCTCCCACTCTCTCTCTCTCTCTATCTCTCTCTCTTTCATTCTCCCACTCTCTCCCTCTCTCTCTCTTTCATTCTCCCACTCTCTCTCTCTCTCTCTCTCTCTCTCTATCTCTCTCTCTTTCATTCTCCCACTCTCTCTCTCTCTCTCTATCTCTCTCTCTCTTTCATTCTCCCACTCTCTCTCTCTCTCTCTATCTCTCTCTCTCTTTCATTCTCCCACTCTCTCTCTCTCTCTTTCATTCTCCCACTCTCTCTCTATCTCTCTCTCTCTTTCATTCTCCCACTCTCTCTCTCTATCTCTCTCTCTTTCATTCTCCCACTCTCTCTCTCTCTCTATCTCTCTCTCTTTCATTCTCCCACTCTCTCTCTCTCTATCTCTCTCTCTTTCATTCTCCCACTCTCTCTCTCTCTCTCTCTCTATCTCTCTCTCTTTCATTCTCCCACTCTCTCTCTCTCTCTCTCTCTCTCTCTCTCTCTCTCTTTCATTCTCCCACTCTCTCTCTCTCTCTCTATCTCTCTCTCTTTCATTCTCCCACTCTCTCTCTCTCTCTCTCTCTTTCATTCTCCCACTCTCTCTCTCTCTCTCTCTATCTCTCTCTCTTTCATTCTCCCACTCTCTCTCTTTATCTCTCTCTCTTTCATTCTCCCACTCTCTCTCTCTCTCTCTCTATCTCTCTCTCTTTCATTCTCCCACTCTCTCTCTCTCTCTATCTCTCTCTCTTTCATTCTCCCCACTCTCTCTCTCTCTCTCTTTCATTCTCCCACTCTCTCTCTCTCTCTATCTCTCTCTCTTTCATTCTCCCACTCTCTCTCTCTCTCTTTCATTCTCCCACTCTCTCTCTCTCTCTCTCTCTATCTCTCTCTCTCTTTCATTCTCCCACTCTCTCTCTCTCTCTCTCTCTATCTCTCTC
>CALZFC010000051.1:2607500-2611237 GCA_945643635.1 Allodiplogaster sudhausi
TCTCTTCTTTCATTCTCCCTCTCTCTCTCTCTCTATCTCTCTCTCTTTCATTCTCCCTCTCTCTCTCTCTCTCTATCTCTCTCTCTTTCATTTCTCCCACTCTCTCTCTCTCTCTCTTTCATTCTCCCACTCTCTCTCTCTCTCTATCTCTCTCTCTTTCATTCTCCCACTCTCTCTCTCTCTATCTCTCTCTCTTTCATTCATTCCTCTCTCTCTCTCTCTCTCTATCTCTCTCTCTCTTTCATTCTCCCACTCTCTCTCTCTCTCTCTTTCATTCTCCCACTCTCTCTCTCTCTCTCTCTCTCTCTATCTCTCTCTCTTTCATTCTCCCACTCTCTCTCTCTCTATCTCTCTCTCTCTTTCATTCTCCCACTCTCTCTCTCTCTCTCTATCTCTCTCTCTTTCATTCTCCACTCTCTCTCTCTCTCTTTCATTCTCCCACTCTCTCTCTCTCTCTCTCTATCTCTCTCTCTTTCATTCTCCCACTCTCTCTCTCTCTATCTCTCTCTCTTTCATTCTCCCAGTCTCTCTCTCTCTCTATCTCTCTCTCTTTCATTCTCCCACTCTCTCTCTCTCTCTATCTCTCTCTCTTTCATTCTCCCACTCTCTCTCTCTCTCTATCTCTCTCTCTTTCATTCTCCACTCTCTCCCTCTCTCTCTCTTTCATTCTCCACTCTCTCTCTCTCTCTCTCTCTATCTCTCTCTCTTTCATTCTCCCACTCTCTCTCTCTCTATCTCTCTCTCTCTCTTTCATTCTCCCACTCTCTCTCTCTCTCTCTCTCTTTCATTCTCCCACTCTCTCTCTCTCTCTCTCTATCTCTCTCTTTCATTCTCCCTCTCTCTCTCTCTCTCTCTCTCTCTCTTTCATTCTCCCACTCTCTCTCTCTCTATCTCTCTCTCTCTTTCATTCTCTCCCACTCTCTCTCTCTCTCTATCTCTCTCTCTTTCATTCTCCCACTCTCTCTCTCTCTTTCATTCTCCCACTCTCTCTCTCTCTCTCTCTATCTCTCTCTCTCTTTCATTCTCCCACTCTCTCTCTCTATCTCTCTCTCTTTTCATTCTCCCACTCTCTCTCTCTCTCTCTCTATCTCTCTCTTTCATTCTCCCACTCTCTCTCTCTCTATCTCTCTCTCTTTCATTCTCCCACTCTCTCTCTCTCTCTCTATCTCTCTCTCTTTCATTCTCCCACTCTCTCTCTCTCTCTCTCTCTCTCTCTTTCATTCTCCACTCTCTCTCTCTCTCTCTCTATCTCTCTCTCTTTCATTCTCCCACTCTCTCTCTCTCTATCTCTCTCTCTTTCATTCTCCCACTCTCTCTCTCTCTCTCTCTCTCTCTCTCTATCTCTCTCTCTTTCATTCTCCCCTCTCTCTCTCTCTCTCTCTATCTCTCTCTCTTTCATTCTCCCCTCTCTCTCTCTCTCTCTATCTCTCTCTCTTTCATTCTCCCACTCTCTCTCTCTCTCTCTCTCTATCTCTCTCTCTTTCATTCTCCCACTCTCTCTCTCTCTCTCTTTCATTCTCCCACTCTCTCTCTCTCTCTATCTCTCTCTCTTTCATTCTCCCACTCTCTCTCTCTCTCTTTCATTCTCCCACTCTCTCTCTCTCTCTATATCTCTCTCTTTCATTCTCCCACTCTCTCTCTCTCTCTCTCTCTCTATCTCTCTCTCTTTCATTCTCCCACTCTCTCTCTCCCTGTCTTTCATTCTCCCACTCTCTCTCTCTCTCTCTCTCTCTATCTCTCTCTTTCATTCTCCCCACTCTCTCTCTCTCCTCTATCTCTCTCTCTCTTTCATTCTCCCACTCTCTCTCTCTTTCATTATCCCACTCTCTCTCTCTCTCTCTCTCTCTCTCTCTCTCTCTTTCATTCTCCCTCTCTCTCTCTCTCTATCTCTCTCTCTCTTTCATTCTCCCTCTCTCTCTCTCTCTCTCTCTCTCTATCTCTCTCTCTTTCATTCTCCCACTCTCTCTCTCTCTCTCTCTTTCATTCTCCCACTCTCTCTCTCTCTCTATCTCTCTCTCTTTCATTCTCCCACTCTCTCTCTCTCTATCTCTCTCTCTTTCATTCTCCCACTCTCTCTCTCTCTCTCTATCTCTCTCTCTTTCATTCTCCCACTCTCTCTCTCTCTCTCTCTTCATTCTCCCACTCTCTCTCTCTCTATCTCTCTCTCTTTCATTCTCCCACTCTCTCTCTCTCTATCTCTCTCTCTTTCATTCTCCCACTCTCTCTCTCTCTCTTTCATTCTCCCACTCTCTCTCTCTCTCTCTCTATCTCTCTCTCTTTCATTCTCCCACTCTCTCTCTCTCTCTATCTCTCTCTCTTTCATTCTCCCAGTCTCTCTCTCTATCTCTCTCTCTTTCATTCTCCCACTCTCTCTCTCTCTCTCTCTCTATCTCTCTCTCTTTCATTCTCCCACTCTCTCTCTCTCTATCTCTCTCTCTCTTTCATTCTCCCACTCTCTCTCTCTCTCTCTCTCTCTATCTCTCTCTCTTTCATTCTCCCACTCTCTCTCTCTCTCTCTTTCATTCTCCCACTCTCTCTCTCTCTCTCTCTCTCTCTCTATCTCTCTCTCTCTTTCATTCTCCCACTCTCTCTCTCTCTATCTCTCTCTCTTTCATTCTCCCACTCTCTCTCTCTCTCTCTCTATCTCTCTCTCTTTCATTCTCCCACTCTCTCTCTCTCTATCTTTCTCTCTTTCATTCTCCCACTCTTCTCTCTCTCTCTATCTCTCTCTCTTTCATTCTCCCACTCTCTCTCTCTCTCTCTCTCTCTTTCATTCTCCACTCTCTCTCTCTCTCTATCTCTCTCTCTTTCATTCTCCCACTCTCTCTCTCTCTATCTCTCTCTCTTTCATTCTTCCACTCTCTCTCTCTCTCTATCTCTCTCTCTTTCATTCTCCCACTCTCTCTCTCTCTATCTCTCTCTCTTTCATTCTCCCACTCTCTCTCTCTCTCTCTCTCTCTATCTCTCTCTCTCATTCTCCCACTGTCTCTCTCTCTCTCTATCTCTCTCTCTTTCATTCTCCCCTCTCTCTCTCTCTCTCTATCTCTCTCTCTTTCATTCTCCCACTCTCTCTCTCTCTCTCTCTCTCTCTATCTCTCTCTCTTTCATTCTCCCACTCTCTCTCTCTCTCTCTCCCTATCTCTCTCTCTTTCATTCTCTCCCACTCTCTCTCTCTCTCTCTATCTCTCTCTCTTTCATTCTCCCACTCTCTCTCTCTCTCTCTCTCTCTCTCTCTTTCATTCTCCCACTCTCTCTCTCTCTCTATCTCTCTCTCTTTCATTCTCCCACTCTCTCTCTCTCTCTCTCTCTCTATCTCTCTCTCTTTCATTCTCCCACTCTCTCTCTCTCTCCTCTCTCTCTCTCTCTCTATCTCTCTCTCTTTCATCTCCTTCCCCACTCTCTCTCTCTCTATCTCTCTCTCTTTCATTCTCCCACTCTCTCTCTCTCTCTCTATCTCTCTCTCTTTCATTCTCCCACTCTCTCTCTCTCTATCTCTCTCTCTTTCATTCTCCCACTCTCTCTCTCTCTCTATCTCTCTCTTTCATTCTCCCACTCTCTCTCTCTCTCTATCTCTCTCTCTTTCATTCTCCCACTCTCTCTCTCTCTCTCTCTCTCTCTCTTTCATTCTCCCTCTCCCTCTCTCTATATCTCCCTCTTTCATTCTCCCACTCTCTCTCTCTCTCTCTCTCTCTCTCTCTTTCATTCTCCCACTCTCTCTCTCTCTCTCTTTCATTCTC
>CALZFC010000052.1:0-43702 GCA_945643635.1 Allodiplogaster sudhausi
AAAAGTCCATCCTACAGCCATTTTAAAGAGGGAGAGAGAATTAGTGTTAGTAGTTGCAAGACACTAAATGTATGTTTACATAGAGATCCCAGGTGTAACCAAAAATGTGCAAGGATTTAAGATAATATGGCATGAACAGGTAGAATTCCCGCTTTTGGCATGACAAAGTAGAGAGAAAAGCAGAAATATCATGAAAAAGTCCATCCTACAGCCATTTTAAAGAGGGAGAGAGAATTAGTGTTAGTAGTTGCAAGACACTGAATGTATATGTACATAGAGATCACAGGTGTAACCAAAAATGTGCAAGGATTTAAGATAATATGGGCATGAACAGTGTAGAATTCCCGCTTTTGGCATGACAAAGTAGAGAGAAAAGCAGGATAATCATGAAAAAGTCCATCCTACAGCCATTTTAAAGAGGGAGAGAGAATTAGTGTTAGTAGTTGCAAGACACTGAATGTATGTATGTACATAGAGATCCCAGGTGTAACCAAAATGTGCAAGGTTTAAGATAATTTGGGCATGAACAGTGTAGAATTCCCGCTTTTGGCATGACAAAGTAGAGAGAAAAGCAGGAAATATCATGAAAAAGTCCATCCTACAGCCATTTTAAAGAGGGAGAGAGAATTAGTGTTAGTAGTTGCAAGACACTGAATGTATGTATGTACATAGAGATCCCAGGTGTAACCAAAAATGTGCAAGGATTTAAGATAATATGGGCATGAACAGTGTAGAATTCCCGCTTTTGGCATGACAAAGTAGAGAAAAAGCGGAAATATCATGAAAAAGTCCATCCTACAGCCATTTTAAAGAGGGAGAGAGAATTAGTGTTAGTAGTTGCAAGACACTGAATGTATGTATGTACATAGAGATCCCAGGTGTAACCAAAAATGTGCAAGGATTTAAGATAATGGGAATGAGCAGTGTAGAATTCCCGCTTTTGCATGACAAAGTAGAGAGAAAAGCAGAAATATCATGAAAAAGTCCATCCTACAGCCATTTTAAAAGGGAGAGAGAATTAGTGTTAGTAGTTGCAAGACACTAAATGTATGTATGTACATAGAGATCCCAGGTGTAACCAAAAATGCAAGGATTTAAGATAATATGGGCATGAACAGTGTAGAATTCCCGCTTTTGGCATGACAAAGTAGAGAGAAAAGCAGGAAATCATGAAAAAGTCCATCCTACAGCCATTTTAAAGAGGGAGAGAGAATTAGTGTTAGTAGTTGCAAGACACTGAATGTATGTATGTACATAGAGATCCCAGGTGTAACCAAAAATGTGCAAGGGTTTAAGATAATATGGGCATGAACAGTGTAGAATTCCCGCTTTTGGCATGACAAAGTAGAGAAAAGCAGGAAATATCATGAAAAAGTCCATCCTACAGCCATTTTAAAGAGGGAGAGAGAATTAGTGTTAGTAGTTGCAAGACACTGAATGTATGTATGTACATAGAGATCACAGGTGTAACCAAAAATGTGCAAGGATTTAAGATTTAAGATGAAAGTGGGAATTCCCGCTTTTGGCATGACAAAGTAGAGAGAAAGCGGGAAATATCATGAAAAAGTCCATCCTACAGCCATTTTAAAGAGGGAGAGAGAATTAGTGTTAGTAGTTGCAAGACACTGAATGTATGTATGTACATAGAGATCCCAGGTGTAACCAAAAATGTGCAAGGATTTAAGATAATATGGGCATGAACAGTGTAGAATTCCCGCTTTTGGCATGACAAAGTAGAGAGAAAAGCAGAAATATCATGAAAAAGTCCATCCTACAGCCATTTTAAAGAGGGAGAGAGAATTAGTGTTAGTAGTTGCAAGACACTAAATGTATGTATGTACATAGAGATCCCAGGTGTAACCAAAAATGTGCAAGGATTTAAGATAATATGGGCATGAACAGTGTAGAATTCCCGCTTTTGGCATGACAAAGTAGAGAGAAAAGCAGGAATATCATGAAAAAGTCCATCCTACAGCCATTTTAAAGAGGGAGAGAGAATTAGTGTTAGTAGTTGCAACCACTGAATGTATGTATGTACATAGAGATCACAGGTGTAACCAAAAATGTGCAAGGATTTAAGATAATATGGGCATGAACAGTGTAGAATTCCCGCTTTTGGCATGACAAAGTAGAGAGAAAAGCAGGAAATATCATGAAAAAGTCCATCCTACAGCCATTTTAAAGAGGGAGAGAGAATTAGTGTTAGTAGTTGCAAGACACTGAATGTATGTATGTACATAGAGATCACAGGTGTAACCAAAAATGTGCAAGGGTTTAAGATAATATGGGCATGAACAGTGTAGAATTCCCGCTTTTGGCATGACAAAGTAGAGAGAAAAGCAGGAAATATCATGAAAAAGTCCATCCTACAGCCATTTTAAAGAGGGAGAGAGAATTAGTGTTAGTAGTTGCAAGACACTGAATGTATGTATGTACATAGAGATCCCAGGTGTAACAAAAATGTGCAAGGATTTAAGATAAATGGGCATGAACATGTAGAATTCCCGCTTTTGGCATGACAAAGTAGAGAGAAAAGCAGAAATATCATGAAAAAGTCCATCCTACAGCCATTTTAAAAAGGGAGAGAGAATTAGTGTTAGTAGTTGCAAGACACTAAATGTATGTATGTACATAGAGATCCCAGGTGTAACCAAAAATGTGCAAGGATTTAAGATAATATGGGCATGAACAGTGTAGAATTCCCGCTTTTGGCATGACAAAGTAGAGAGAAAAGCAGGAATATCATGAAAAAGTCCATCCTACAGCCATTTTAAAGAGGGAGAGAGAATTAGTGTTAGTAGCTGCAAGACACTGAATGTATGTATGTACATAGAGATCACAGGTGTAACCAAAAATGTGCAAGGATTTAAGATAATATGGGCATGAACAGTGTAGAATTCCCGCTTTTGGCATGACAAAGTAGAGAAAAGCAGGAAATATCATGAAAAAGTCCATCCTACAGCCATTTTAAAGAGGGAGAGAGAATTAGTGTTAGTAGTTGCAAGACACTGAATGTATGTATGTACATAGAGATCACAGGTGTAACCAAAAATGTGCAAGGATTTAAGATAATATGGGCATGAACAGTGTAGAATTCCCGCTTTTGGCATGACAAAGTAGAGAGAAAAGCAGGAAATATCATGAAAAAGTCCATCCTACAGCCATTTTAAAGAGGGAGAGAGAATTAGTGTTAGTAGTTGCAAGACACTGAATGTATGTATGTACATAGAGATCCCAGGTGTAACCAAAATGTGCAAGGATTTAAGATAATATGGGATGAACAGTGTAGAATTCCCGCTTTTGGCATGACAAAGTAGAGAGAAAAGCAGAAATATCATGAAAAAGTCCATCCTACAGCCATTTTAAAGAGGGAGAGAGAATTAGTGTTAGTAGTTGCAAGACACTGAATGTATGTATGTACATAGAGATCCCAGGTGTAACCAAAAATGTGCAAGGATTTAAGATAATATGGGCATGAACAGTGTAGAATTCCCGCTTTTGGCATGACAAAGTAGAGAGAAAAGCAGGAAATATCATGAAAAAGTCCATCCTACAGCCATTTTAAAGAGGGAGAGAGAATTAGTGTTAGTAGTTGCAAGACACTGAATGTATGTATGTACATAGAGATCACAGGTGTAACCAAAATGTGCAAGGATTTAAGATAAAATGGGAATTCCCGCTTTTGGCATGACAAAGTAGAGAGAAAAGCAGAAATATCATGAAAAAGTCCATCCTACAGCCATTTTAAAGAGGGAGAGAGAATTAGTGTTAGTAGTTGCAAGACACTGAATGTATGTATGTACATAGAGATCCCAGGTGTAACCAAAAATGTGCAAGGATTTAAGATAATATGGGCATGAACAGTGTAGAATTCCCGCTTTTGGCATGACAAAGTAGAGAGAAAAGCAGGAAATATCATGAAAAAGTCCATCCTACAGCCATTTTAAAGAGGAGAGAGAATTAGTGTTAGTAGTTGCAAGACACTGAATGTATATGTACATAGAGATCACAGGTGTAACCAAAAATGTGCAAGGATTTAAGATAATATGGGCATGAACAGTGTAGAATTCCCGCTTTTGGCATGACAAAGTAGAGAGAAAAGCAGGAATATCATGAAAAAGTCCATCCTACAGCCATTTTAAAGAGGGAGAGAGAATTAGTGTTAGTAGTTGCAAGACACTGAATGTATGTATGTACATAGAGATCCCAGGTGTAACCAAAAATGTGCAAGGATTTAAGATAATATGGGCATGAACAGTGTAGAATTCCCGCTTTTGGCATGACAAAGTAGAGAGAAAAGCAGGAAATATCATGAAAAAGTCCATCCTACAGCCATTTTAAAGAGGGAGAGAGAATTAGTGTTAGTAGTTGCAAGACACTGAATGTATGTATGTACATAGAGATCACAGGTGTAACCAAAAATGTGCAAGGATTTAAGATAATATGGGCATGAACAGTGTAGAATTCCCGCTTTTGGCATGACAAAGTAGAGAGAAAAGCAGGAAATATCATGAAAAAGTCCATCCTACAGCCATTTTAAAGAGGGAGAGAGAATTAGTGTTAGTAGTTGCAAGACACTGAATGTATGTATGTACATAGAGATCCCAGGTGTAACCAAAAATGTGCAAGGATTTAAGATAATATGGGCATGAACAGTGTAGAATTCCCGCTTTTGGCATGACAAAGTAGAGAGAAAAGCAGAAATATCATGAAAAAGTCCATCCTACAGCCATTTTAAAAAGGGAGAGAGAATTAGTGTTAGTAGTTGCAAGACACTAATGTATGTATGTACATAGAGATCCCAGGTGTAACCAAAAATGTGCAAGGATTTAAGATAATATGGGCATGAACAGTGTAGAATTCCCGCTTTTGGCATGACAAAGTAGAGAGAAAAGCAGGAATATCATGAAAAAGTCCATCCTACAGCCATTTTAAAGAGGGAGAGAGAATTAGTGTTAGTAGTTGCAAGACACTGAATGTATGTATGTACATAGAGATCCCAGGTGTAACCAAAAATGTGCAAGGATTTAAGATAATATGGGCATGAACAGTGTAGAATTCCCGCTTTTGGCATGACAAAGTAGAGAGAAAAGCAGGAAATATCATGAAAAAGTCCATCCTACAGCCATTTTAAAGAGGGAGAGAGAATTAGTGTTAGTAGTTGCAAGACACTGAATGTATGTATGTACATAGAGATCACAGGTGTAACCAAAAATGTGCAAGGATTTAAGATAATATGGGCATGAACAGTGTAGAATTCCCGCTTTTGGCATGACAAAGTAGAGAGAAAAGCAGGAAATATCATGAAAAAGTCCATCCTACAGCCATTTTAAAGAGGGAGAGAGAATTAGTGTTAGTAGTTGCAAGACACTGAATGTATGTATGTACATAGAGATCCAGGTGTAACCAAAAATGTGCAAGGATTTAAGATAATATGGGAATGAACAGTAGAATTCCCGCTTTTGGCATGACAAAGTAGAGAGAAAAGCAGAAATATCATGAAAAAGTCCATCCTACAGCCATTTTAAAAAGGGAGAGAGAATTAGTGTTAGTAGTTGCAAGACACTAAATGTATGTATGTACATAGAGATCCCAGGTGTAACCAAAAATGTGCAAGGATTTAAGATAATATGGGCATGAACAGTGTAGAATTCCCGCTTTTGGCATGACAAAGTAGAGAGAAAAGCAGGAAATATCATGAAAAAGTCCATCCTACAGCCATTTTAAAGAGGGAGAGAGAATTAGTGTTAGTAGTTGCAAGACACTGAATGTATGTATGTACATAGAGATCCCAGGTGTAACCAAAAATGTGCAAGGATTTAAGATAATATGGGCATGAACAGTGTAGAATTCCCGCTTTTGGCATGACAAAGTAGAGAAAAAGCAGAAATATCATGAAAAAGTCCATCCTACAGCCATTTTAAAGAGGGAGAGAGAATTAGTGTTAGTAGTTGCAAGACACTGAATGTATGTATGTACATAGAGATCCCAGGTGTAACCAAAATGTGCAAGGATTTAAGATAATATGGGCATGAACAGTGTAGAATTCCCGCTTTTGGCATGACAAAGTAGAGAGAAAAGCAGAAATATCATGAAAAAGTCCATCCTACAGCCATTTTAAAGAGGGAGAGAGAATTAGTGTTAGTAGTTGCAAGACACTGAATGTATGTATGTACATAGAGATCCCAGGTGTAACCAAAAATGTGCAAGGATTTAAGATAATATGGGCATGAACAGTGTAGAATTCCCGCTTTTGGCATGACAAAGTAGAGAGAAAAGCAGGAAATATCATGAAAAAGTCCATCCTACAGCCATTTTAAAGAGGGAGAGAGAATTAGTGTTAGTAGTTGCAAGACACTGAATGTATGTATGTACATAGAGATCACAGGTGTAACCAAAAATGTGCAAGGATTTAAGATAATATGGTAATTCCCGCTTTTGGCATGACAAAGTAGAGAGAAAAGCAGAAATATCATGAAAAAGTCCATCCTACAGCCATTTTAAAGAGGGAGAGAGAATTAGTGTTAGTAGTTGCAAGACACTGAATGTATGTATGTACATAGAGATCACAGGTGTAACCAAAAATGTGCAAGGATTTAAGATAATATGGGCATGAACAGTGTAGAATTCCCGCTTTTGGCATGACAAAGTAGAGAGAAAAGCAGGAAATATCATGAAAAAGTCCATCCTACAGCCATTTTAAAGAGGGAGAGAGAATTAGTGTTAGTAGTTGCAAGACACTGAATGTATGTATGTACATAGAGATCACAGGTGTAACCAAAAATGTGCAAGGATTTAAGATAAAATGGAATTCCCGCTTTTGGCATGACAAAGTAGAGAGAAAAGCAGGAAATATCATGAAAAAGTCCATCCTACAGCCATTTTAAAAAGGGAGAGAGAATTAGTGTTAGTAGTTGCAAGACACTGAATGTATGTATGTACATAGAGATCACAGGTGTAACCAAAAATGTGCAAGGGTTTAAGATAATATGGGCATGAACAGTGTAGAATTCCCGCTTTTGGCATGACAAAGTAGAGAGAAAAGCAGGAAATATCATGAAAAAGTCCATCCTACAGCCATTTTAAAGAGGGAGAGAGAATTAGTGTTAGTAGTTGCAAGACACTGAATGTATGTATGTACATAGAGATCCCAGGTGTAACCAAAATGTGCAAGGATTTAAGATAATATGGGCATGAACAGTGTAGAATTCCCGCTTTTGGCATGACAAAGTAGAGAGAAAAGCAGAAATATCATGAAAAAGTCCATCCTACAGCCATTTTAAAGAGGGAGAGAGAATTAGTGTTAGTAGTTGCAAGACACTGAATGTATGTATGTACATAGAGATCACAGGTGTAACCAAAAATGTGCAAGGATTTAAGATAATATGGGAATTCCAGTTTTGGCATGACAAAGTAGAGAGAAAAGCAGGAAATATCATGAAAAAGTCCATCCTACAGCCATTTTAAAGAGGGAGAGAGAATTAGTGTTAGTAGTTGCAAGACACTGAATGTATGTATGTACATAGAGATCACAGGTGTAACCAAAAATGTGCAAGGATTTAAGATAATATGGGCATGAACAGTGTAGAATTCCCGCTTTTGGCATGACAAAGTAGAGAGAAAAGCAGGAAATATCATGAAAAAGTCCATCCTACAGCCATTTTAAAGAGGGAGAGAGAATTAGTGTTAGTAGTTGCAAGACACTGAATGTATGTATGTACATAGAGATCACAGGTGTAACCAAAAATGTGCAAGGATTTAAGATAATATGGGCATGAACAGTGTAGAATTCCCGCTTTTGGCATGACAAAGTAGAGAGAAAAGCAGGAATATCATGAAAAAGTCCATCCTACAGCCATTTTAAAGAGGGAGAGAGAATTAGTGTTAGTAGTTGCAAGACACTGAATGTATGTATGTACATAGAGATCCCAGGTGTAACCAAAATGTGCAAGGATTTAAGATAATATGGGCATGAACAGTGTAGAATTCCCGCTTTTGGCATGACAAAGTAGAGAGAAAAGCAGAAATATCATGAAAAAGTCCATCCTACAGCCATTTTAAAGAGGGAGAGAGAATTAGTGTTAGTAGTTGCAAGACACTGAATGTATGTATGTACATAGAGATCCCAGGTGTAACCAAAAATGTGCAAGGATTTAAGATAATATGGGCATGAACAGTGTAGAATTCCCGCTTTTGGCATGACAAAGTAGAGAGAAAAGCAGGAAATATCATGAAAAAGTCCATCCTACAGCCATTTTAAAAGGGAGAGAGAATTAGTGTTAGTAGTTGCAAGACACTGAATGTATGTATGTACATAGAGATCACAGGTGTAACCAAAAATGTGCAAGGATTTAAGATAATATGGGCATGAACAGTGTAGAATTCCCGCTTTTGGCATGACAAAGTAGAGAGAAAAGCAGGAAATATCATGAAAAAGTCCATCCTACAGCCATTTTAAAGAGGGAGAGAGAATTAGTGTTAGTAGTTGCAAGACACTGAATGTATGTATGTACATAGAGATCCCAGGTGTAACCAAAATGTGCAAGGATTTAAGATAAATGGGCATGAACAGTGTAGAATTCCCGCTTTTGGCATGACAAAGTAGAGAGAAAAGCAGAAATATCATGAAAAAGTCCATCCTACAGCCATTTTAAAGAGGGAGAGAGAATTAGTGTTAGTAGTTGCAAGACACTGAATGTATGTATGTACATAGAGATCCCAGGTGTAACCAAAAATGTGCAAGGATTTAAGATAATATGGGCATGAACAGTGTAGAATTCCCGCTTTTGGCATGACAAAGTAGAGAGAAAAGCAGGAAATATCATGAAAAAGTCCATCCTACAGCCATTTTAAAGAGGGAGAGAGAATTAGTGTTAGTAGTTGCAAGACACTGAATGTATGTATGTACATAGAGATCACAGGTGTAACCAAAAATGTGCAAGGATTTAAGATAAAATGGGAATTCCCGCTTTTGGCATGACAAAGTAGAGAGAAAAGCAGGAAATATCATGAAAAAGTCCATCCTACAGCCATTTTAAAGAGGGAGAGAGAATTAGTGTTAGTAGTTGCAAGACACTGAATGTATGTATGTACATAGAGATCCCAGGTGTAACCAAAAATGTGCAAGGATTTAAGATAATATGGGCATGAACAGTGTAGAATTCCCGCTTTTGGCATGACAAAGTAGAGAGAAAAGCAGGAAATATCATGAAAAAGTCCATCCTACAGCCATTTTAAAGAGGGAGAGAGAATTAGTGTTAGTAGTTGCAAGACACTGAATGTATGTATGTACATAGAGATCACAGGTGTAACCAAAAATGTGCAAGGATTTAAGATAAATGGGATTCCCGCTTTTGGCATGACAAAGTAGAGAGAAAAGCAGGAAATATCATGAAAAAGTCCATCCTACAGCCATTTTAAAAGGGAGAGAGAATTAGTGTTAGTAGTTGCAAGACACTGAATGTATGTATGTACATAGAGATCACAGGTGTAACCAAAAATGTGCAAGGATTTAAGATAATATGGGCATGAACAGTGTAGAATTCCCGCTTTTGGCATGACAAAGTAGAGAGAAAAGCAGGAAATATCATGAAAAAGTCCATCCTACAGCCATTTTAAAGAGGGAGAGAGAATTAGTGTTAGTAGTTGCAAGACACTGAATGTATGTATGTACATAGAGATCACAGGTGTAACCAAAAATGTGCAAGGATTTAAGATAATATGGGCATGAACAGTGTAGAATTCCCGCTTTTGGCATGACAAAGTAGAGAGAAAAGCAGGAAATATCATGAAAAAGTCCATCCTACAGCCATTTTAAAGAGGGAGAGAGAATTAGTGTTAGTAGTTGCAAGACACTGAATGTATGTATGTACATAGAGATCACAGGTGTAACCAAAAATGTGCAAGGATTTAAGATAATATGGGCATGAACAGTGTAGAATTCCCGCTTTTGGCATGACAAAGTAGAGAGAAAAGCAGGAAATATCATGAAAAAGTCCATCCTACAGCCATTTTAAAGAGGGAGAGAGAATTAGTGTTAGTAGTTGCAAGACACTGAATGTATGTATGTACATAGAGATCCCAGGTGTAACCAAAAATGTGCAAGGATTTAAGATAATATGGGCATGAACAGTGTAGAATTCCCGCTTTTGGCATGACAAAGTAGAGAGAAAAGCAGGAATATCATGAAAAAGTCCATCCTACAGCCATTTTAAAGAGGGAGAGAGAATTAGTGTTAGTAGTTGCAAGACACTGAATGTATGTATGTACATAGAGATCCCAGGTGTAACCAAAAATGTGCAAGGATTTAAGATAATATGGGCATGAACAGTGTAGAATTCCCGCTTTTGGCATGACAAAGTAGAGAGAAAAGCAGGAATATCATGAAAAAGTCCATCCTACAGCCATTTTAAAGAGGGAGAGAGAATTAGTGTTAGTAGTTGCAAGACACTGAATGTATGTATGTACATAGAGATCCCAGGTGTAACCAAAAATGTGCAAGGATTTAAGATAATATGGGCATGAACAGTGTAGAATTCCCGCTTTTGGCATGACAAAGTAGAGAAAAAGCAGGAAATATCATGAAAAAGTCCATCCTACAGCCATTTTAAAAAGGGAGAGAGAATTAGTGTTAGTAGTTGCAAGACACTGAATGTATGTATGTACATAGAGATCACAGGTGTAACCAAAAATGTGCAAGGATTTAAGATAATATGGGCATGAACAGTGTAGAATTCCCGCTTTTGGCATGACAAAGTAGAGAGAAAAGCAGGAAATATCATGAAAAAGTCCATCCTACAGCCATTTTAAAGAGGGAGAGAGAATTAGTGTTAGTAGTTGCAAGACACTGAATGTATGTATGTACATAGAGATCCCAGGTGTAACAAAAATGTGCAAGGATTTAAGATAAATGGGCATGAACAGTGTAGAATTCCCGCTTTTGGCATGACAAAGTAGAGAGAAAAGCAGAAATATCATGAAAAAGTCCATCCTACAGCCATTTTAAAGAGGGAGAGAGAATTAGTGTTAGTAGTTGCAAGACACTGAATGTATGTATGTACATAGAGATCCCAGGTGTAACCAAAAATGTGCAAGGATTTAAGATAATATGGGCATGAACAGTGTAGAATTCCCGCTTTTGGCATGACAAAGTAGAGAGAAAAGCAGGAAATATCATGAAAAAGTCCATCCTACAGCCATTTTAAAGAGGGAGAGAGAATTAGTGTTAGTAGTTGCAAGACACTGAATGTATGTATGTACATAGAGATCACAGGTGTAACCAAAAATGTGCAAGGATTTAAGATAATATGGGAATTCCCGCTTTTGGCATGACAAAGTAGAGAGAAAAGCAGGAAATATCATGAAAAAGTCCATCCTACAGCCATTTTAAAAAGGGAGAGAGAATTAGTGTTAGTAGTTGCAAGACACTGAATGTATGTATGTACATAGAGATCACAGGTGTAACCAAAAATGTGCAAGGATTTAAGATAAAATGGAATTCCCGCTTTTGGCATGACAAAGTAGAGAGAAAAGCAGGAATATCATGAAAAAGTCCATCCTACAGCCATTTTAAAGAGGGAGAGAGAATTAGTGTTAGTAGTTGCAAGACACTGAATGTATGTATGTACATAGAGATCCCAGGTGTAACCAAAAATGTGCAAGGATTTAAGATAATATGGGCATGAACAGTGTAGAATTCCCGCTTTTGGCATGACAAAGTAGAGAAAAAGCAGGAAATATCATGAAAAAGTCCATCCTACAGCCATTTTAAAAAGGGAGAGAGAATTAGTGTTAGTAGTTGCAAGACACTGAATGTATGTATGTACATAGAGATCACAGGTGTAACCAAAAATGTGCAAGGATTTTAAGATAAAGTGGAATTCCCGCTTTTGGCATGACAAAGTAGAGAGAAAAGCAGGAAATATCATGAAAAAGTCCATCCTACAGCCATTTTAAAGAGGGAGAGAGAATTAGTGTTAGTAGTTGCAAGACACTGAATGTATGTATGTACATAGAGATCCCAGGTGTAACCAAAAATGTGCAAGGATTTAAGATAATATGGGCATGAACAGTGTAGAATTCCCGCTTTTGGCATGACAAAGTAGAGAGAAAAGCAGAAATATCATGAAAAAGTCCATCCTACAGCCATTTTAAAGAGGGAGAGAGAATTAGTGTTAGTAGTTGCAAGACACTGAATGTATATGTACATAGAGATCCCAGGTGTAACCAAAAATGTGCAAGGATTTAAGATAATATGGGCATGAACAGTGTAGAATTCCCGCTTTTGGCATGACAAAGTAGAGAGAAAAGCAGGAATATCATGAAAAAGTCCATCCTACAGCCATTTTAAAGAGGGAGAGAGAATTAGTGTTAGTAGTTGCAAGACACTGAATGTATGTATGTACATAGAGATCCCAGGTGTAACCAAAAATGTGCAAGGATTTAAGATAATATGGGCATGAACAGTGTAGAATTCCCGCTTTTGGCATGACAAAGTAGAGAGAAAAGCAGGAAATATCATGAAAAAGTCCATCCTACAGCCATTTTAAAGAGGGAGAGAGAATTAGTGTTAGTAGTTGCAAGACACTGAATGTATGTATGTACATAGAGATCACAGGTGTAACCAAAAATGTGCAAGGATTTAAGATAATATGGGCATGAACAGTGTAGAATTCCCGCTTTTGGCATGACAAAGTAGAGAGAAAAGCAGGAAATATCATGAAAAAGTCCATCCTACAGCCATTTTAAAGAGGGAGAGAGAATTAGTGTTAGTAGTTGCAAGACACTGAATGTATGTATGTACATAGAGATCACAGGTGTAACCAAAAATGTGCAAGGGTTTAAGATAATATGGGCATGAACAGTGTAGAATTCCCGCTTTTGGCATGACAAAGTAGAGAGAAAAGCAGGAAATATCATGAAAAAGTCCATCCTACAGCCATTTTAAAGAGGGAGAGAGAATTAGTGTTAGTAGTTGCAAGACACTGAATGTATGTATGTACATAGAGATCCCAGGTGTAACCAAAAATGTGCAAGGATTTAAGATAATATGGGCATGAACAGTGTAGAATTCCCGCTTTTGGCATGACAAAGTAGAGAGAAAAGCAGAAATATCATGAAAAAGTCCATCCTACAGCCATTTTAAAAGGGAGAGAGAATTAGTGTTAGTAGTTGCAAGACACTGAATGTATATGTACATAGAGATCCCAGGTGTAACCAAAAATGTGCAAGGATTTAAGATAATATGGGCATGAACAGTGTAGAATTCCCGCTTTTGGCATGACAAAGTAGAGAGAAAAGCAGGAATATCATGAAAAAGTCCATCCTACAGCCATTTTAAAGAGGGAGAGAGAATTAGTGTTAGTAGTTGCAAGACACTGAATGTATGTATGTACATAGAGATCCCAGGTGTAACCAAAAATGTGCAAGGATTTAAGATAATATGGGCATGAACAGTGTAGAATTCCCGCTTTTGGCATGACAAAGTAGAGAAAAAGCAGGAAATATCATGAAAAAGTCCATCCTACAGCCATTTTAAAGAGGGAGAGAGAATTAGTGTTAGTAGTTGCAAGACACTGAATGTATGTATGTACATAGAGATCCCAGGTGTAACCAAAATGTGCAAGGATTTAAGATAATATGGGCATGAACAGTGTAGAATTCCCGCTTTTGGCATGACAAAGTAGAGAGAAAAGCAGAAATATCATGAAAAAGTCCATCCTACAGCCATTTTAAAGAGGGAGAGAGAATTAGTGTTAGTAGTTGCAAGACACTGAATGTATGTATGTACATAGAGATCCCAGGTGTAACCAAAAATGTGCAAGGATTTAAGATAATATGGGCATGAACAGTGTAGAATTCCCGCTTTTGGCATGACAAAGTAGAGAGAAAAGCAGGAAATATCATGAAAAAGTCCATCCTACAGCCATTTTAAAGAGGGAGAGAGAATTAGTGTTAGTAGTTGCAAGACACTGAATGTATGTATGTACATAGAGATCCCAGGTGTAACCAAAATGTGCAAGGATTTAAGATAATATGGGCATGAACAGTGTAGAATTCCCGCTTTTGGCATGACAAAGTAGAGAGAAAAGCAGAAATATCATGAAAAAGTCCATCCTACAGCCATTTTAAAGAGGGAGAGAGAATTAGTGTTAGTAGTTGCAAGACACTGAATGTATGTATGTACATAGAGATCCCAGGTGTAACCAAAAATGTGCAAGGATTTAAGATAATATGGGCATGAACAGTGTAGAATTCCCGCTTTTGGCATGACAAAGTAGAGAGAAAAGCAGGAAATATCATGAAAAAGTCCATCCTACAGCCATTTTAAAGAGGGAGAGAGAATTAGTGTTAGTAGTTGCAAGACACTGAATGTATGTATGTACATAGAGATCACAGGTGTAACCAAAAATGTGCAAGGATTTAAGATAAAATGGGAATTCCCGCTTTTGGCATGACAAAGTAGAGAGAAAAGCAGAAATATCATGAAAAAGTCCATCCTACAGCCATTTTAAAGAGGGAGAGAGAATTAGTGTTAGTAGTTGCAAGACACTGAATGTATGTATGTACATAGAGATCCCAGGTGTAACCAAAAATGTGCAAGGATTTAAGATAATATGGGCATGAACAGTGTAGAATTCCCGCTTTTGGCATGACAAAGTAGAGAGAAAAGCAGGAAATATCATGAAAAAGTCCATCCTACAGCCATTTTAAAGAGGGAGAGAGAATTAGTGTTAGTAGTTGCAAGACCTGAATGTATGTATGTACATAGAGATCACAGGTGTAACCAAAAATGTGCAAGGATTTAAGATAAAATGGGAATTCCCGCTTTTGGCATGACAAAGTAGAGAGAAAAGCAGGAAATATCATGAAAAAGTCCATCCTACAGCCATTTTAAAGAGGGAGAGAGAATTAGTGTTAGTAGTTGCAAGACACTGAATGTATGTATGTACATAGAGATCACAGGTGTAACCAAAAATGTGCAAGGATTTAAGATAATATGGGCATGAACAGTGTAGAATTCCCGCTTTTGGCATGACAAAGTAGAGAGAAAAGCAGGAAATATCATGAAAAAGTCCATCCTACAGCCATTTTAAAGAGGGAGAGAGAATTAGTGTTAGTAGTTGCAAGACACTGAATGTATGTATGTACATAGAGATCACAGGTGTAACCAAAAATGTGCAAGGATTTAAGATAATATGGGAATTCCCGCTTTTGGCATGACAAAGTAGAGAGAAAAGCAGGAAATATCATGAAAAAGTCCATCCTACAGCCATTTTAAAAAGGGAGAGAGAATTAGTGTTAGTAGTTGCAAGACACTGAATGTATGTATGTACATAGAGATCACAGGTGTAACCAAAAATGTGCAAGGATTTAAGATAATATGGGCATGAACAGTGTAGAATTCCCGCTTTTGGCATGACAAAGTAGAGAGAAAAGCAGGAAATATCATGAAAAAGTCCATCCTACAGCCATTTTAAAGAGGGAGAGAGAATTAGTGTTAGTAGTTGCAAGACACTGAATGTATGTATGTACATAGAGATCACAGGTGTAACCAAAAATGTGCAAGGATTTAAGATAATATGGGCATGAACAGTGTAGAATTCCCGCTTTTGGCATGACAAAGTAGAGAGAAAAGCAGGAAATATCATGAAAAAGTCCATCCTACAGCCATTTTAAAGAGGGAGAGAGAATTAGTGTTAGTAGTTGCAAGACACTGAATGTATGTATGTACATAGAGATCACAGGTGTAACCAAAAATGTGCAAGGATTTAAGATAATATGGGCATGAGCAGTGTAGAATTCCCGCTTTTGGCATGACAAAGTAGAGAGAAAAGCAGGAAATATCATGAAAAAGTCCATCCTACAGCCATTTTAAAGAGGGAGAGAGAATTAGTGTTAGTAGTTGCAAGACACTGAATGTATGTATGTACATAGAGATCCCACAGGTGTAACCAAAAATGTGCAAGGATTTAAGATAATATGGGCATGAACAGTGTAGAATTCCCGCTTTTGGCATGACAAAGTAGAGAGAAAAGCAGGAATATCATGAAAAAGTCCATCCTACAGCCATTTTAAAGAGGGAGAGAGAATTAGTGTTAGTAGTTGCAAGACACTGAATGTATGTATGTACATAGAGATCCCAGGTGTAACCAAAAATGTGCAAGGATTTAAGATAATATGGGCATGAACAGTGTAGAATTCCCGCTTTTGGCATGACAAAGTAGAGAGAAAAGCAGGAAATATCATGAAAAAGTCCATCCTACAGCCATTTTAAAGAGGGAGAGAGAATTAGTGTTAGTAGTTGCAAGACACTGAATGTATGTATGTACATAGAGATCACAGGTGTAACCAAAAATGTGCAAGGATTTAAGATAAAATGGGAATTCCCGCTTTTGGCATGACAAAGTAGAGAGAAAAGCAGGAAATATCATGAAAAAGTCCATCCTACAGCCATTTTAAAAAGGGAGAGAGAATTAGTGTTAGTAGTTGCAAGACACTGAATGTATGTATGTACATAGAGATCACAGGTGTAACCAAAAATGTGCAAGGATTTAAGATAATATGGGCATGAACAGTGTAGAATTCCCGCTTTTGGCATGACAAAGTAGAGAGAAAAGCAGGAAATATCATGAAAAAGTCCATCCTACAGCCATTTTAAAGAAGGAGAGAGAATTAGTGTTAGTAGTTGCAAGACACTGAATGTATGTATGTACATAGAGATCACAGGTGTAACCAAAAATGTGCAAGGATTTAAGATAATATGGGAATTCCCGCTTTTGGCATGACAAAGTAGAGAGAAAAGCAGGAAATATCATGAAAAAGTCCATCCTACAGCCATTTTAAAAAGGGAGAGAGAATTAGTGTTAGTAGTTGCAAGACACTGAATGTATGTATGTACATAGAGATCACAGGTGTAACCAAAAATGTGCAAGGATTTAAGATAATATGGGCATGAACAGTGTAGAATTCCCGCTTTTGGCATGACAAAGTAGAGAGAAAAGCAGGAAATATCATGAAAAAGTCCATCCTACAGCCATTTTAAAGAGGGAGAGAGAATTAGTGTTAGTAGTTGCAAGACACTGAATGTATGTATGTACATAGAGATCACAGGTGTAACCAAAAATGTGCAAGGATTTAAGATAATATGGGCATGAACAGTGTAGAATTCCCGCTTTTGGCATGACAAAGTAGAGAGAAAAGCAGGAAATATCATGAAAAAGTCCATCCTACAGCCATTTTAAAGAGGGAGAGAGAATTAGTGTTAGTAGTTGCAAGACACTGAATGTATGTATGTACATAGAGATCACAGGTGTAACCAAAAATGTGCAAGGATTTAAGATAATATGGGAATGAGCAGAGTAGAATTCCCGCTTTTGGCATGACAAAGTAGAGAGAAAAGCAGGAAATATCATGAAAAAGTCCATCCTACAGCCATTTTAAAGAGGGAGAGAGAATTAGTGTTAGTAGTTGCAAGACACTGAATGTATGTATGTACATAGAGATCCACAGGTGTAACCAAAAATGTGCAAGGATTTAAGATAATATGGGCATGAACAGTGTAGAATTCCCGCTTTTGGCATGACAAAGTAGAGAGAAAAGCAGGAATATCATGAAAAAGTCCATCCTACAGCCATTTTAAAGAGGGAGAGAGAATTAGTGTTAGTAGTTGCAAGACACTGAATGTATGTATGTACATAGAGATCCCAGGTGTAACCAAAAATGTGCAAGGATTTAAGATAATATGGGCATGAACAGTGTAGAATTCCCGCTTTTGGCATGACAAAGTAGAGAAAAAGCAGGAAATATCATGAAAAAGTCCATCCTACAGCCATTTTAAAGAGGGAGAGAGAATTAGTGTTAGTAGTTGCAAGACACTGAATGTATGTATGTACATAGAGATCCCAGGTGTAACCAAAAATGTGCAAGGATTTAAGATAAATGGGATGAACAGTGTAGAATTCCCGCTTTTGGCATGACAAAGTAGAGAGAAAAGCAGAAATATCATGAAAAAGTCCATCCTACAGCCATTTTAAAGAGGGAGAGAGAATTAGTGTTAGTAGTTGCAAGACACTGAATGTATGTATGTACATAGAGATCCCAGGTGTAACCAAAAATGTGCAAGGATTTAAGATAATATGGGCATGAACAGTGTAGAATTCCCGCTTTTGGCATGACAAAGTAGAGAGAAAAGCAGGAAATATCATGAAAAAGTCCATCCTACAGCCATTTTAAAGAGGGAGAGAGAATTAGTGTTAGTAGTTGCAAGACACTGAATGTATGTATGTACATAGAGATCACAGGTGTAACCAAAAATGTGCAAGGATTTAAGATAAAATGGGAATTCCAGCTTTTGGCATGACAAAGTAGAGAGAAAAGCAGGAAATATCATGAAAAAGTCCATCCTACAGCCATTTTAAAGAGGGAGAGAGAATTAGTGTTAGTAGTTGCAAGACACTGAATGTATGTATGTACATAGAGATCACAGGTGTAACCAAAAATGTGCAAGGATTTAAGATAATATGGGCATGAACAGTGTAGAATTCCCGCTTTTGGCATGACAAAGTAGAGAGAAAAGCAGGAAATATCATGAAAAAGTCCATCCTACAGCCATTTTAAAGAGGGAGAGAGAATTAGTGTTAGTAGTTGCAAGACACTGAATGTATGTATGTACATAGAGATCACAGGTGTAACCAAAAATGTGCAAGGATTTAAGATAATATGGGCATGAACAGTGTAGAATTCCCGCTTTTGGCATGACAAAGTAGAGAGAAAAGCAGGAATATCATGAAAAAGTCCATCCTACAGCCATTTTAAAGAGGGAGAGAGAATTAGTGTTAGTAGTTGCAAGACACTGAATGTATGTATGTACATAGAGATCCCAGGTGTAACCAAAAATGTGCAAGGATTTAAGATAATATGGGCATGAACAGTGTAGAATTCCCGCTTTTGGCATGACAAAGTAGAGAGAAAAGCAGGAAATATCATGAAAAAGTCCATCCTACAGCCATTTTAAAGAGGGAGAGAGAATTAGTGTTAGTAGTTGCAAGACACTGAATGTATGTATGTACATAGAGATCACAGGTGTAACCAAAAATGTGCAAGGATTTAAGATAAATGGGAATTCCCGCTTTTGGCATGACAAAGTAGAGAGAAAAGCAGGAAATATCATGAAAAAGTCCATCCTACAGCCATTTTAAAGAGGGAGAGAGAATTAGTGTTAGTAGTTGCAAGACACTGAATGTATGTATGTACATAGAGATCACAGGTGTAACCAAAAATGTGCAAGGATTTAAGATAATATGGGCATGAACAGTGTAGAATTCCCGCTTTTGGCATGACAAAGTAGAGAGAAAAGCAGGAAATATCATGAAAAAGTCCATCCTACAGCCATTTTAAAGAGGGAGAGAGAATTAGTGTTAGTAGTTGCAAGACACTGAATGTATGTATGTACATAGAGATCACAGGTGTAACCAAAAATGTGCAAGGATTTAAGATAATATGGGCATGAACAGTGTAGAATTCCCGCTTTTGGCATGACAAAGTAGAGAGAAAAGCAGGAAATATCATGAAAAAGTCCATCCTACAGCCATTTTAAAGAGGGAGAGAGAATTAGTGTTAGTAGTTGCAAGACACTGAATGTATGTATGTACATAGAGATCCCAGGTGTAACCAAAATGTGCAAGGATTTAAGATAAATGGGAATGAACAGTGTAGAATTCCCGCTTTTGGCATGACAAAGTAGAGAGAAAAGCAGAAATATCATGAAAAAGTCCATCCTACAGCCATTTTAAAGAGGGAGAGAGAATTAGTGTTAGTAGTTGCAAGACACTAAATGTATGTATGTACATAGAGATCCCAGGTGTAACCAAAAATGTGCAAGGATTTAAGATAATATGGGCATGAACAGTGTAGAATTCCCGCTTTTGGCATGACAAAGTAGAGAGAAAAGCAGGAAATATCATGAAAAAGTCCATCCTACAGCCATTTTAAAGAGGGAGAGAGAATTAGTGTTAGTAGTTGCAAGACACTGAATGTATGTATGTACATAGAGATCACAGGTGTAACCAAAAATGTGCAAGGATTTAAGATAAAATGGGAATTCCAGTTTTCGGCATGACAAAGTAGAGAGAAAAGCAGGAAATATCATGAAAAAGTCCATCCTACAGCCATTTTAAAGAGGGAGAGAGAATTAGTGTTAGTAGTTGCAAGACACTGAATGTATGTATGTACATAGAGATCACAGGTGTAACCAAAAATGTGCAAGGATTTAAGATAATATGGGCATGAACAGTGTAGAATTCCCGCTTTTGGCATGACAAAGTAGAGAGAAAAGCAGGAAATATCATGAAAAAGTCCATCCTACAGCCATTTTAAAGAGGGAGAGAGAATTAGTGTTAGTAGTTGCAAGACACTGAATGTATGTATGTACATAGAGATCACAGGTGTAACCAAAAATGTGCAAGGATTTAAGATAATATGGGCATGAACAGTGTAGAATTCCCGCTTTTGGCATGACAAAGTAGAGAGAAAAGCAGGAATATCATGAAAAAGTCCATCCTACAGCCATTTTAAAGAGGGAGAGAGAATTAGTGTTAGTAGTTGCAAGACACTGAATGTATGTATGTACATAGAGATCCCAGGTGTAACCAAAAATGTGCAAGGATTTAAGATAATATGGGCATGAACAGTGTAGAATTCCCGCTTTTGGCATGACAAAGTAGAGAAAAAGCAGGAAATATCATGAAAAAGTCCATCCTACAGCCATTTTAAAAAGGGAGAGAGAATTAGTGTTAGTAGTTGCAAGACACTGAATGTATGTATGTACATAGAGATCACAGGTGTAACCAAAAATGTGCAAGGATTTAAGATAATATGGGCATGAACAGTGTAGAATTCCCGCTTTTGGCATGACAAAGTAGAGAGAAAAGCAGGAAATATCATGAAAAAGTCCATCCTACAGCCATTTTAAAGAGGGAGAGAGAATTAGTGTTAGTAGTTGCAAGACACTGAATGTATGTATGTACATAGAGATCCCAGGTGTAACAAAAATGTGCAAGGATTTAAGATAAATGGGCATGAACAGAGTAGAATTCCCGCTTTTGGCATGACAAAGTAGAGAGAAAAGCAGGAAATATCATGAAAAAGTCCATCCTACAGCCATTTTAAAGAGGGAGAGAGAATTAGTGTTAGTAGTTGCAAGACACTGAATGTATGTATGTACATAGAGATCCCAGGTGTAACCAAAAATGTGCAAGGATTTAAGATAATATGGGCATGAACAGTGTAGAATTCCCGCTTTTGGCATGACAAAGTAGAGAGAAAAGCAGGAAATATCATGAAAAAGTCCATCCTACAGCCATTTTAAAGAGGGAGAGAGAATTAGTGTTAGTAGTTGCAAGACACTGAATGTATGTATGTACATAGAGATCACAGGTGTAACCAAAAATGTGCAAGGATTTAAGATAAAATGGGAATTCCCGCTTTTGGCATGACAAAGTAGAGAGAAAAGCAGAAATATCATGAAAAAGTCCATCCTACAGCCATTTTAAAGAGGGAGAGAGAATTAGTGTTAGTAGTTGCAAGACACTGAATGTATGTATGTACATAGAGATCCCAGGTGTAACCAAAAATGTGCAAGGATTTAAGATAAAATGGGAATTCCAGTTTTGGCATGACAAAGTAGAGAGAAAAGCAGGAAATATCATGAAAAAGTCCATCCTACAGCCATTTTAAAGAGGGAGAGAGAATTAGTGTTAGTAGTTGCAAGACACTGAATGTATGTATGTACATAGAGATCACAGGTGTAACCAAAAATGTGCAAGGATTTAAGATAATATGGGCATGAACAGTGTAGAATTCCCGCTTTTGGCATGACAAAGTAGAGAGAAAAGCAGGAAATATCATGAAAAAGTCCATCCTACAGCCATTTTAAAGAGGGAGAGAGAATTAGTGTTAGTAGTTGCAAGACACTGAATGTATGTATGTACATAGAGATCACAGGTGTAACCAAAAATGTGCAAGGATTTAAGATAATATGGGCATGAACAGTGTAGAATTCCCGCTTTTGGCATGACAAAGTAGAGAGAAAAGCAGGAATATCATGAAAAAGTCCATCCTACAGCCATTTTAAAGAGGGAGAGAGAATTAGTGTTAGTAGTTGCAAGACACTGAATGTATGTACATAGAGATCCCAGGTGTAACCAAAAATGTGCAAGGATTTAAGATAATATGGGCATGAACAGTGTAGAATTCCCGCTTTTGGCATGACAAAGTAGAGAAAAAGCAGGAAATATCATGAAAAAGTCCATCCTACAGCCATTTTAAAAGGGAGAGAGAATTAGTGTTAGTAGTTGCAAGACACTGAATGTATGTATGTACATAGAGATCACAGGTGTAACCAAAAATGTGCAAGGATTTAAGATAATATGGGCATGAACAGTGTAGAATTCCCGCTTTTGGCATGACAAAGTAGAGAGAAAAGCAGGAAATATCATGAAAAAGTCCATCCTACAGCCATTTTAAAGAGGGAGAGAGAATTAGTGTTAGTAGTTGCAAGACACTGAATGTATGTATGTACATAGAGATCCCAGGTGTAACCAAAAATGTGCAAGGATTTAAGATAAAATGGGAATGAACAGTGTAGAATTCCCGCTTTTGGCATGACAAAGTAGAGAGAAAAGCAGAAATATCATGAAAAAGTCCATCCTACAGCCATTTTAAAGAGGGAGAGAGAATTAGTGTTAGTAGTTGCAAGACACTGAATGTATGTATGTACATAGAGATCCCAGGTGTAACCAAAAATGTGCAAGGATTTAAGATAATATGGGCATGAGCAGAGTAGAATTCCCGCTTTTGGCATGACAAAGTAGAGAGAAAAGCAGGAAATATCATGAAAAAGTCCATCCTACAGCCATTTTAAAGAGGGAGAGAGAATTAGTGTTAGTAGTTGCAAGACCTGAATGTATGTATGTACATAGAGATCACAGGTGTAACCAAAAATGTGCAAGGATTTAAGATAAAATGGGAATTCCCGCTTTTGGCATGACAAAGTAGAGAGAAAAGCAGGAAATATCATGAAAAAGTCCATCCTACAGCCATTTTAAAGAGGGAGAGAGAATTAGTGTTAGTAGTTGCAAGACACTGAATGTATGTATGTACATAGAGATCACAGGTGTAACCAAAAATGTGCAAGGATTTAAGATAATATGGGCATGAACAGTGTAGAATTCCCGCTTTTGGCATGACAAAGTAGAGAGAAAAGCAGGAATATCATGAAAAAGTCCATCCTACAGCCATTTTAAAGAGGGAGAGAGAATTAGTGTTAGTAGTTGCAAGACACTGAATGTATGTATGTACATAGAGATCCCAGGTGTAACCAAAAATGTGCAAGGATTTAAGATAATATGGGAATGAACAGTGTAGAATTCCCGCTTTTGGCATGACAAAGTAGAGAGAAAAGCAGGAAATATCATGAAAAAGTCCATCCTACAGCCATTTTAAAGAGGGAGAGAGAATTAGTGTTAGTAGTTGCAAGACACTGAATGTATGTATGTACATAGAGATCCCAGGTGTAACCAAAAATGTGCAAGGATTTAAGATAATATGGGCATGAACAGTGTAGAATTCCCGCTTTTGGCATGACAAAGTAGAGAGAAAAGCAGGAATATCATGAAAAAGTCCATCCTACAGCCATTTTAAAGAGGGAGAGAGAATTAGTGTTAGTAGTTGCAAGACACTGAATGTATGTATGTACATAGAGATCCCAGGTGTAACCAAAAATGTGCAAGGATTTAAGATAATATGGGCATGAACAGTGTAGAATTCCCGCTTTTGGCATGACAAAGTAGAGAGAAAAGCAGGAATATCATGAAAAAGTCCATCCTACAGCCATTTTAAAGAGGGAGAGAGAATTAGTGTTAGTAGTTGCAAGACACTGAATGTATGTATGTACATAGAGATCCCAGGTGTAACCAAAAATGTGCAAGGATTTAAGATAATATGGGCATGAACAGTGTAGAATTCCCGCTTTTGGCATGACAAAGTAGAGAGAAAAGCAGGAATATCATGAAAAAGTCCATCCTACAGCCATTTTAAAGAGGGAGAGAGAATTAGTGTTAGTAGTTGCAAGACACTGAATGTATGTATGTACATAGAGATCCCAGGTGTAACCAAAAATGTGCAAGGATTTAAGATAATATGGGCATGAACAGTGTAGAATTCCCGCTTTTGGCATGACAAAGTAGAGAAAAAGCAGGAAATATCATGAAAAAGTCCATCCTACAGCCATTTTAAAAGGGAGAGAGAATTAGTGTTAGTAGTTGCAAGACACTAAATGTATATGTACATAGAGATCCCAGGTGTAACCAAAAATGTGCAAGGATTTAAGATAATATGGGCATGAACAGTGTAGAATTCCCGCTTTTGGCATGACAAAGTAGAGAGAAAAGCAGGAATATCATGAAAAAGTCCATCCTACAGCCATTTTAAAGAGGGAGAGAGAATTAGTGTTAGTAGTTGCAAGACACTGAATGTATGTATGTACATAGAGATCCCAGGTGTAACCAAAAATGTGCAAGGATTTAAGATAATATGGGCATGAACAGTGTAGAATTCCCGCTTTTGGCATGACAAAGTAGAGAAAAAGCAGGAAATATCATGAAAAAGTCCATCCTACAGCCATTTTAAAGAGGGAGAGAGAATTAGTGTTAGTAGTTGCAAGACACTGAATGTATGTATGTACATAGAGATCACAGGTGTAACCAAAAATGTGCAAGGATTTAAGATAAAATGGGAATTCCCGCTTTTGGCATGACAAAGTAGAGAGAAAAGCAGGAAATATCATGAAAAAGTCCATCCTACAGCCATTTTAAAAAGGGAGAGAGAATTAGTGTTAGTAGTTGCAAGACACTGAATGTATGTATGTACATAGAGATCACAGGTGTAACCAAAAATGTGCAAGGATTTAAGATAATATGGGCATGAACAGTGTAGAATTCCCGCTTTTGGCATGACAAAGTAGAGAGAAAAGCAGGAAATATCATGAAAAAGTCCATCCTACAGCCATTTTAAAGAGGGAGAGAGAATTAGTGTTAGTAGTTGCAAGACACTGAATGTATGTATGTACATAGAGATCACAGGTGTAACCAAAAATGTGCAAGGATTTAAGATAATATGGGCATGAACAGTGTAGAATTCCCGCTTTTGGCATGACAAAGTAGAGAGAAAAGCAGGAAATATCATGAAAAAGTCCATCCTACAGCCATTTTAAAGAGGGAGAGAGAATTAGTGTTAGTAGTTGCAAGACACTGAATGTATGTATGTACATAGAGATCACAGGTGTAACCAAAAATGTGCAAGGATTTAAGATAATATGGGCATGAACAGTGTAGAATTCCCGCTTTTGGCATGACAAAGTAGAGAGAAAAGCAGGAAATATCATGAAAAAGTCCATCCTACAGCCATTTTAAAGAGGGAGAGAGAATTAGTGTTAGTAGTTGCAAGACACTGAATGTATGTATGTACATAGAGATCCCAGGTGTAACCAAAAATGTGCAAGGATTTAAGATAATATGGGCATGAACAGTGTAGAATTCCCGCTTTTGGCATGACAAAGTAGAGAAAAAGCAGGAAATATCATGAAAAAGTCCATCCTACAGCCATTTTAAAAAGGGAGAGAGAATTAGTGTTAGTAGTTGCAAGACACTGAATGTATGTATGTACATAGAGATCACAGGTGTAACCAAAAATGTGCAAGGATTTAAGATAATATGGGCATGAACAGTGTAGAATTCCCGCTTTTGGCATGACAAAGTAGAGAGAAAAGCAGGAAATATCATGAAAAAGTCCATCCTACAGCCATTTTAAAGAGGGAGAGAGAATTAGTGTTAGTAGTTGCAAGACACTGAATGTATGTATGTACATAGAGATCCCAGGTGTAACCAAAATGTGCAAGGATTTAAGATAATATGGGCATGAACAGTGTAGAATTCCCGCTTTTGGCATGACAAAGTAGAGAGAAAAGCAGAAATATCATGAAAAAGTCCATCCTACAGCCATTTTAAAGAGGGAGAGAGAATTAGTGTTAGTAGTTGCAAGACACTGAATGTATGTATGTACATAGAGATCCCAGGTGTAACCAAAAATGTGCAAGGATTTAAGATAATATGGGCATGAACAGTGTAGAATTCCCGCTTTTGGCATGACAAAGTAGAGAAAAAGCAGGAAATATCATGAAAAAGTCCATCCTACAGCCATTTTAAAAGGGGAGAGAGAATTAGTGTTAGTAGTTGCAAGACACTGAATGTATGTATGTACATAGAGATCACAGGTGTAACCAAAAATGTGCAAGGATTTAAGATAATATGGGCATGAACAGTGTAGAATTCCCGCTTTTGGCATGACAAAGTAGAGAGAAAAGCAGGAAATATCATGAAAAAGTCCATCCTACAGCCATTTTAAAGAGGGAGAGAGAATTAGTGTTAGTAGTTGCAAGACACTGAATGTATGTATGTACATAGAGATCCCAGGTGTAACCAAAATGTGCAAGGATTTAAGATAATATGGGAATGACAGAGTAGAATTCCCGCTTTTGGCATGACAAAGTAGAGAGAAAAGCAGAAATATCATGAAAAAGTCCATCCTACAGCCATTTTAAAGAGGGAGAGAGAATTAGTGTTAGTAGTTGCAAGACACTGAATGTATGTATGTACATAGAGATCCCAGGTGTAACCAAAAATGTGCAAGGATTTAAGATAATATGGGCATGAACAGTGTAGAATTCCAGCTTTTGGCATGACAAAGTGAGAGAAAAGCAGGAAATATCATGAAAAAGTCCATCCTACAGCCATTTTAAAGAGGGAGAGAGAATTAGTGTTAGTAGTTGCAAGACACTGAATGTATGTATGTACATAGAGATCACAGGTGTAACCAAAAATGTGCAAGGATTTAAGATAAAATGGGAATTCCCGCTTTTGGCATGACAAAGTAGAGAGAAAAGCAGGAAATATCATGAAAAAGTCCATCCTACAGCCATTTTAAAAGGGAGAGAGAATTAGTGTTAGTAGTTGCAAGACACTGAATGTATGTATGTACATAGAGATCACAGGTGTAACCAAAAATGTGCAAGGATTTAAGATAATATGGGCATGAACAGTGTAGAATTCCCGCTTTTGGCATGACAAAGTAGAGAGAAAAGCAGGAAATATCATGAAAAAGTCCATCCTACAGCCATTTTAAAGAGGGAGAGAGAATTAGTGTTAGTAGTTGCAAGACACTGAATGTATGTATGTACATAGAGATCACAGGTGTAACCAAAAATGTGCAAGGATTTAAGATAATATGGGAATTCCCGCTTTTGGCATGACAAAGTAGAGAGAAAAGCAGGAAATATCATGAAAAAGTCCATCCTACAGCCATTTTAAAGAGGGAGAGAGAATTAGTGTTAGTAGTTGCAAGACACTGAATGTATGTATGTACATAGAGATCCCAGGTGTAACCAAAAATGTGCAAGGATTTAAGATAATATGGGCATGAACAGTGTAGAATTCCCGCTTTTGGCATGACAAAGTAGAGAGAAAAGCAGGAAATATCATGAAAAAGTCCATCCTACAGCCATTTTAAAGAGGGAGAGAGAATTAGTGTTAGTAGTTGCAAGACACTGAATGTATGTATGTACATAGAGATCCCAGGTGTAACCAAAAATGTGCAAGGATTTAAGATAATATGGGCATGAACAGTGTAGAATTCCCGCTTTTGGCATGACAAAGTAGAGAAAAAGCAGGAAATATCATGAAAAAGTCCATCCTACAGCCATTTTAAAGAGGGAGAGAGAATTAGTGTTAGTAGTTGCAAGACACTGAATGTATGTATGTACATAGAGATCACAGGTGTAACCAAAAATGTGCAAGGATTTAAGATAAAATGGGAATTCCCGCTTTTGGCATGACAAAGTAGAGAGAAAAGCAGGAAATATCATGAAAAAGTCCATCCTACAGCCATTTTAAAAGGGAGAGAGAATTAGTGTTAGTAGTTGCAAGACACTGAATGTATGTATGTACATAGAGATCACAGGTGTAACCAAAAATGTGCAAGGATTTAAGATAATATGGGCATGAACAGTGTAGAATTCCCGCTTTTGGCATGACAAAGTAGAGAGAAAAGCAGGAAATATCATGAAAAAGTCCATCCTACAGCCATTTTAAAGAGGGAGAGAGAATTAGTGTTAGTAGTTGCAAGACACTGAATGTATGTATGTACATAGAGATCACAGGTGTAACCAAAAATGTGCAAGGATTTAAGATAATATGGGCATGAACAGTGTAGAATTCCCGCTTTTGGCATGACAAAGTAGAGAGAAAAGCAGGAAATATCATGAAAAAGTCCATCCTACAGCCATTTTAAAGAGGGAGAGAGAATTAGTGTTAGTAGTTGCAAGACACTGAATGTATGTATGTACATAGAGATCACAGGTGTAACCAAAAATGTGCAAGGATTTAAGATAATATGGGCATGAACAGTGTAGAATTCCCGCTTTTGGCATGACAAAGTAGAGAGAAAAGCAGGAAATATCATGAAAAAGTCCATCCTACAGCCATTTTAAAGAGGGAGAGAGAATTAGTGTTAGTAGTTGCAAGACACTGAATGTATGTATGTACATAGAGATCCCAGGTGTAACCAAAAATGTGCAAGGATTTAAGATAAAATGGGCATGAACAGTGTAGAATTCCCGCTTTTGGCATGACAAAGTAGAGAGAAAAGCAGAAATATCATGAAAAAGTCCATCCTACAGCCATTTTAAAGAGGGAGAGAGAATTAGTGTTAGTAGTTGCAAGACACTGAATGTATGTATGTACATAGAGATCCCAGGTGTAACCAAAAATGTGCAAGGATTTAAGATAATATGGGCATGAACAGTGTAGAATTCCCGCTTTTGGCATGACAAAGTAGAGAGAAAAGCAGGAAATATCATGAAAAAGTCCATCCTACAGCCATTTTAAAGAGGGAGAGAGAATTAGTGTTAGTAGTTGCAAGACACTGAATGTATGTATGTACATAGAGATCCCAGGTGTAACCAAAAATGTGCAAGGATTTAAGATAATATGGGCATGAACAGTGTAGAATTCCCGCTTTTGGCATGACAAAGTAGAGAAAAAGCAGGAAATATCATGAAAAAGTCCATCCTACAGCCATTTTAAAAAGGGAGAGAGAATTAGTGTTAGTAGTTGCAAGACACTGAATGTATGTATGTACATAGAGATCCAGGTGTAACCAAAAATGTGCAAGGATTTAAGATAATATGGGCATGAACAGTGTAGAATTCCCGCTTTTGGCATGACAAAGTAGAGAGAAAAGCAGGAAATATCATGAAAAAGTCCATCCTACAGCCATTTTAAAGAGGGAGAGAGAATTAGTGTTAGTAGTTGCAAGACACTGAATGTATGTATGTACATAGAGATCCCAGGTGTAACCAAAAATGTGCAAGGATTTAAGATAATATGGGCATGAACAGTGTAGAATTCCCGCTTTTGGCATGACAAAGTAGAGAAAAAGCAGGAAATATCATGAAAAAGTCCATCCTACAGCCATTTTAAAAAGGGAGAGAGAATTAGTGTTAGTAGTTGCAAGACACTGAATGTATGTATGTACATAGAGATCACAGGTGTAACCAAAAATGTGCAAGGATTTAAGATAATATGGGCATGAACAGTGTAGAATTCCCGCTTTTGGCATGACAAAGTAGAGAGAAAAGCAGGAAATATCATGAAAAAGTCCATCCTACAGCCATTTTAAAGAGGGAGAGAGAATTAGTGTTAGTAGTTGCAAGACACTGAATGTATGTATGTACATAGAGATCCCAGGTGTAACCAAAAATGTGCAAGGATTTAAGATAATATGGGCATGAACAGTGTAGAATTCCCGCTTTTGGCATGACAAAGTAGAGAGAAAAGCAGGAAATATCATGAAAAAGTCCATCCTACAGCCATTTTAAAGAGGGAGAGAGAATTAGTGTTAGTAGTTGCAAGACACTGAATGTATGTATGTACATAGAGATCCCAGGTGTAACCAAAAATGTGCAAGGATTTAAGATAATATGGGCATGAACAGTGTAGAATTCCCGCTTTTGGCATGACAAAGTAGAGAGAAAAGCAGGAAATATCATGAAAAAGTCCATCCTACAGCCATTTTAAAGAGGGAGAGAGAATTAGTGTTAGTAGTTGCAAGACACTGAATGTATGTATGTACATAGAGATCACAGGTGTAACCAAAAATGTGCAAGGATTTAAGATAATATGGGCATGAACAGTGTAGAATTCCCGCTTTTGGCATGACAAAGTAGAGAGAAAAGCAGGAAATATCATGAAAAAGTCCATCCTACAGCCATTTTAAAAAGGGAGAGAGAATTAGTGTTAGTAGTTGCAAGACACTGAATGTATGTATGTACATAGAGATCACAGGTGTAACCAAAAATGTGCAAGGATTTAAGATAATATGGGCATGAACAGTGTAGAATTCCCGCTTTTGGCATGACAAAGTAGAGAGAAAAGCAGGAAATATCATGAAAAAGTCCATCCTACAGCCATTTTAAAGAGGGAGAGAGAATTAGTGTTAGTAGTTGCAAGACACTGAATGTATGTATGTACATAGAGATCACAGGTGTAACCAAAAATGTGCAAGGATTTAAGATAATATGGGAATTCCCGCTTTTGGCATGACAAAGTAGAGAGAAAAGCAGGAAATATCATGAAAAAGTCCATCCTACAGCCATTTTAAAAAGGGAGAGAGAATTAGTGTTAGTAGTTGCAAGACACTGAATGTATGTATGTACATAGAGATCACAGGTGTAACCAAAAATGTGCAAGGATTTAAGATAATATGGGCATGAACAGTGTAGAATTCCCGCTTTTGGCATGACAAAGTAGAGAGAAAAGCAGGAAATATCATGAAAAAGTCCATCCTACAGCCATTTTAAAGAGGGAGAGAGAATTAGTGTTAGTAGTTGCAAGACACTGAATGTATGTATGTACATAGAGATCACAGGTGTAACCAAAAATGTGCAAGGATTTAAGATAATATGGGCATGAACAGAGTAGAATTCCCGCTTTTGGCATGACAAAGAAGAGAGAAAAGCAGGAAATATCATGAAAAAGTCCATCCTACAGCCATTTTAAAGAGGGAGAGAGAATTAGTGTTAGTAGTTGCAAGACCTGAATGTATGTATGTACATAGAGATCACAGGTGTAACCAAAAATGTGCAAGGATTTAAGATAAAATGGGAATGAGCAGAGTAGAATTCCCGCTTTTGGCATGACAAAGTAGAGAGAAAAGCAGGAAATATCATGAAAAAGTCCATCCTACAGCCATTTTAAAGAGGGAGAGAGAATTAGTGTTAGTAGTTGCAAGACACTGAATGTATGTATGTACATAGAGATCCAGGTGTAACCAAAAATGTGCAAGGATTTAAGATAATATGGGCATGAACAGTGTAGAATTCCCGCTTTTGGCATGACAAAGTAGAGAGAAAAGCAGGAATATCATGAAAAAGTCCATCCTACAGCCATTTTAAAGAGGGAGAGAGAATTAGTGTTAGTAGTTGCAAGACACTGAATGTATGTATGTACATAGAGATCCCAGGTGTAACCAAAAATGTGCAAGGATTTAAGATAATATGGGCATGAACAGTGTAGAATTCCCGCTTTTGGCATGACAAAGTAGAGAAAAAGCAGGAAATATCATGAAAAAGTCCATCCTACAGCCATTTTAAAAAGGGAGAGAGAATTAGTGTTAGTAGTTGCAAGACACTGAATGTATGTATGTACATAGAGATCCAGGTGTAACCAAAAATGTGCAAGGATTTAAGATAAAATGGGAATGAACAGAGTAGAATTCCCGCTTTTGGCATGACAAAGTAGAGAGAAAAGCAGGAAATATCATGAAAAAGTCCATCCTACAGCCATTTTAAAGAGGGAGAGAGAATTAGTGTTAGTAGTTGCAAGACACTGAATGTATGTATGTACATAGAGATCACAGGTGTAACCAAAAATGTGCAAGGATTTAAGATAATATGGGCATGAACAGTGTAGAATTCCCGCTTTTGGCATGACAAAGTAGAGAGAAAAGCAGGAAATATCATGAAAAAGTCCATCCTACAGCCATTTTAAAGAGGGAGAGAGAATTAGTGTTAGTAGTTGCAAGACACTGAATGTATGTATGTACATAGAGATCACAGGTGTAACCAAAAATGTGCAAGGATTTAAGATAATATGGGCATGAACAGTGTAGAATTCCCGCTTTTGGCATGACAAAGTAGAGAGAAAAGCAGGAATATCATGAAAAAGTCCATCCTACAGCCATTTTAAAGAAGGAGAGAGAATTAGTGTTAGTAGTTGCAAGACACTGAATGTATGTATGTACATAGAGATCACAGGTGTAACCAAAAATGTGCAAGGATTTAAGATAATATGGGCATGAACAGTGTAGAATTCCCGCTTTTGGCATGACAAAGTAGAGAGAAAAGCAGGAAATATCATGAAAAAGTCCATCCTACAGCCATTTTAAAGAGGGAGAGAGAATTAGTGTTAGTAGTTGCAAGACACTGAATGTATGTATGTACATAGAGATCACAGGTGTAACCAAAAATGTGCAAGGATTTAAGATAATATGGGCATGAACAGTGTAGAATTCCCGCTTTTGGCATGACAAAGTAGAGAGAAAAGCAGGAAATATCATGAAAAAGTCCATCCTACAGCCATTTTAAAGAGGGAGAGAGAATTAGTGTTAGTAGTTGCAAGACACTGAATGTATGTATGTACATAGAGATCACAGGTGTAACCAAAAATGTGCAAGGATTTAAGATAATATGGGCATGAGCAGAGTAGAATTCCAGCTTTTGGCATGACAAAGAAGAGAGAAAAGCAGGAAATATCATGAAAAAGTCCATCCTACAGCCATTTTAAAGAGGGAGAGAGAATTAGTGTTAGTAGTTGCAAGACCTGAATGTATGTATGTACATAGAGATCACAGGTGTAACCAAAAATGTGCAAGGATTTAAGATAAAATGGGCATGAACAGAGTAGAATTCCCGCTTTTGGCATGACAAAGTAGAGAGAAAAGCAGGAAATATCATGAAAAAGTCCATCCTACAGCCATTTTAAAGAGGGAGAGAGAATTAGTGTTAGTAGTTGCAAGACACTGAATGTATGTATGTACATAGAGATCCACAGGTGTAACCAAAAATGTGGAAGGATTTAAGATAATATGGGCATGAACAGTGTAGAATTCCCGCTTTTGGCATGACAAAGTAGAGAGAAAAGCAGGAATATCATGAAAAAGTCCATCCTACAGCCATTTTAAAGAGGGAGAGAGAATTAGTGTTAGTAGTTGCAAGACACTGAATGTATGTATGTACATAGAGATCCCAGGTGTAACCAAAAATGTGCAAGGATTTAAGATAATATGGGCATGAACAGTGTAGAATTCCCGCTTTTGGCATGACAAAGTAGAGAGAAAAGCAGGAAATATCATGAAAAAGTCCATCCTACAGCCATTTTAAAGAGGGAGAGAGAATTAGTGTTAGTAGTTGCAAGACACTGAATGTATGTATGTACATAGAGATCCCAGGTGTAACCAAAAATGTGCAAGGATTTAAGATAAATGGGCATGAACAGAGTAGAATTCCCGCTTTTGGCATGACAAAGAAGAGAGAAAAGCAGGAAATATCATGAAAAAGTCCATCCTACAGCCATTTTAAAGAGGGAGAGAGAATTAGTGTTAGTAGTTGCAAGACACTAAATGTATGTATGTACATAGAGATCACAGGTGTAACCAAAAATGTGCAAGGATTTAAGATAATATGGGCATGAACAGTGTAGAATTCCCGCTTTTGGCATGACAAAGTAGAGAGAAAAGCAGGAATATCATGAAAAAGTCCATCCTACAGCCATTTTAAAGAGGGAGAGAGAATTAGTGTTAGTAGTTGCAAGACACTGAATGTATGTATGTACATAGAGATCACAGGTGTAACCAAAAATGTGCAAGGATTTAAGATAATATGGGCATGAACAGTGTAGAATTCCCGCTTTTGGCATGACAAAGTAGAGAGAAAAGCAGGAAATATCATGAAAAAGTCCATCCTACAGCCATTTTAAAGAGGGAGAGAGAATTAGTGTTAGTAGTTGCAAGACACTGAATGTATGTATGTACATAGAGATCACAGGTGTAACCAAAAATGTGCAAGGATTTAAGATAATATGGGCATGAACAGTGTAGAATTCCCGCTTTTGGCATGACAAAGTAGAGAGAAAAGCAGGAAATATCATGAAAAAGTCCATCCTACAGCCATTTTAAAGAGGGAGAGAGAATTAGTGTTAGTAGTTGCAAGACACTGAATGTATGTATGTACATAGAGATCACAGGTGTAACCAAAAATGTGCAAGGATTTAAGATAATATGGGCATGAACAGTGTAGAATTCCCGCTTTTGGCATGACAAAGTAGAGAGAAAAGCAGGAAATATCATGAAAAAGTCCATCCTACAGCCATTTTAAAGAGGGAGAGAGAATTAGTGTTAGTAGTTGCAAGACACTGAATGTATGTATGTACATAGAGATCACAGGTGTAACCAAAAATGTGCAAGGATTTAAGATAATATGGGCATGAACAGTGTAGAATTCCCGCTTTTGGCATGACAAAGTAGAGAGAAAAGCAGGAAATATCATGAAAAAGTCCATCCTACAGCCATTTTAAAGAGGGAGAGAGAATTAGTGTTAGTAGTTGCAAGACACTGAATGTATGTATGTACATAGAGATCACAGGTGTAACCAAAAATGTGCAAGGATTTAAGATAATATGGGAATTCCCGCTTTTGGCATGACAAAGTAGAGAGAAAAGCAGGAAATATCATGAAAAAGTCCATCCTACAGCCATTTTAAAAGGGAGAGAGAATTAGTGTTAGTAGTTGCAAGACACTGAATGTATGTATGTACATAGAGATCACAGGTGTAACCAAAAATGTGCAAGGATTTAAGATAATATGGGCATGAACAGTGTAGAATTCCCGCTTTTGGCATGACAAAGTAGAGAGAAAAGCAGGAAATATCATGAAAAAGTCCATCCTACAGCCATTTTAAAGAGGGAGAGAGAATTAGTGTTAGTAGTTGCAAGACACTGAATGTATGTATGTACATAGAGATCACAGGTGTAACCAAAAATGTGCAAGGATTTAAGATAATATGGGCATGAGCAGAGTAGAATTCCAGCTTTTGGCATGACAAAGAAGAGAGAAAAGCAGGAAATATCATGAAAAAGTCCATCCTACAGCCATTTTAAAGAGGGAGAGAGAATTAGTGTTAGTAGTTGCAAGACACTGAATGTATGTATGTACATAGAGATCACAGGTGTAACCAAAAATGTGCAAGGATTTAAGATAATATGGGATGAGCAGAGTAGAATTCCCGCTTTTGGCATGACAAAGAAGAGAGAAAAGCAGGAAATATCATGAAAAAGTCCATCCTACAGCCATTTTAAAGAGGGAGAGAGAATTAGTGTTAGTAGTTGCAAGACACTGAATGTATGTATGTACATAGAGATCACAGGTGTAACCAAAAATGTGCAAGGATTTAAGATAATATGGGCATGAACAGTGTAGAATTCCCGCTTTTGGCATGACAAAGTAGAGAGAAAAGCAGGAATATCATGAAAAAGTCCATCCTACAGCCATTTTAAAGAGGGAGAGAGAATTAGTGTTAGTAGTTGCAAGACACTGAATGTATGTATGTACATAGAGATCACAGGTGTAACCAAAAATGTGCAAGGATTTAAGATAATATGGGCATGAACAGTGTAGAATTCCCGCTTTTGGCATGACAAAGTAGAGAGAAAAGCAGGAAATATCATGAAAAAGTCCATCCTACAGCCATTTTAAAGAGGGAGAGAGAATTAGTGTTAGTAGTTGCAAGACACTGAATGTATGTATGTACATAGAGATCACAGGTGTAACCAAAAATGTGCAAGGATTTAAGATAAAATGGGCATGAACAGTGTAGAATTCCCGCTTTTGGCATGACAAAGTAGAGAGAAAAGCAGGAAATATCATGAAAAAGTCCATCCTACAGCCATTTTAAAGAGGGAGAGAGAATTAGTGTTAGTAGTTGCAAGACACTGAATGTATGTATGTACATAGAGATCACAGGTGTAACCAAAAATGTGCAAGGATTTAAGATAATATGGGCATGAACAGAGTAGAATTCCAGCTTTTGGCATGACAAAGTAGAGAGAAAAGCAGGAAATATCATGAAAAAGTCCATCCTACAGCCATTTTAAAGAGGGAGAGAGAATTAGTGTTAGTAGTTGCAAGACACTAAATGTATGTATGTACATAGAGATCACAGGTGTAACCAAAAATGTGCAAGGATTTAAGATAATATGGGCATGAACAGTGTAGAATTCCCGCTTTTGGCATGACAAAGTAGAGAGAAAAGCAGGAATATCATGAAAAAGTCCATCCTACAGCCATTTTAAAGAGGGAGAGAGAATTAGTGTTAGTAGTTGCAAGACACTGAATGTATGTATGTACATAGAGATCCCAGGTGTAACCAAAAATGTGCAAGGATTTAAGATAATATGGGCATGAACAGTGTAGAATTCCCGCTTTTGGCATGACAAAGTAGAGAAAAAGCAGGAAATATCATGAAAAAGTCCATCCTACAGCCATTTTAAAGAGGGAGAGAGAATTAGTGTTAGTAGTTGCAAGACACTGAATGTATGTATGTACATAGAGATCCCAGGTGTAACCAAAAATGTGCAAGGATTTAAGATAATATGGGCATGAACAGAGTAGAATTCCCGCTTTTGGCATGACAAAGTAGAGAGAAAAGCAGGAAATATCATGAAAAAGTCCATCCTACAGCCATTTTAAAGAGGGAGAGAGAATTAGTGTTAGTAGTTGCAAGACCTGAATGTATGTATGTACATAGAGATCACAGGTGTAACCAAAAATGTGCAAGGATTTAAGATAATATGGGCATGAACAGTGTAGAATTCCCGCTTTTGGCATGACAAAGTAGAGAGAAAAGCAGGAAATATCATGAAAAAGTCCATCCTACAGCCATTTTAAAGAGGGAGAGAGAATTAGTGTTAGTAGTTGCAAGACACTGAATGTATGTATGTACATAGAGATCACAGGTGTAACCAAAAATGTGCAAGGATTTAAGATAATATGGGCATGAACAGTGTAGAATTCCCGCTTTTGGCATGACAAAGTAGAGAGAAAAGCAGGAAATATCATGAAAAAGTCCATCCTACAGCCATTTTAAAGAGGGAGAGAGAATTAGTGTTAGTAGTTGCAAGACACTGAATGTATGTATGTACATAGAGATCACAGGTGTAACCAAAAATGTGCAAGGATTTAAGATAATATGGGCATGAACAGTGTAGAATTCCCGCTTTTGGCATGACAAAGTAGAGAGAAAAGCAGGAAATATCATGAAAAAGTCCATCCTACAGCCATTTTAAAGAGGGAGAGAGAATTAGTGTTAGTAGTTGCAAGACACTGAATGTATGTATGTACATAGAGATCACAGGTGTAACCAAAAATGTGCAAGGATTTAAGATAATATGGGCATGAACAGTGTAGAATTCCCGCTTTTGGCATGACAAAGTAGAGAGAAAAGCAGGAAATATCATGAAAAAGTCCATCCTACAGCCATTTTAAAGAGGGAGAGAGAATTAGTGTTAGTAGTTGCAAGACACTGAATGTATGTATGTACATAGAGATCACAGGTGTAACCAAAAATGTGCAAGGATTTAAGATAATATGGGCATGAGCAGTGTAGAATTCCCGCTTTTGGCATGACAAAGAAGAGAGAAAAGCAGGAAATATCATGAAAAAGTCCATCCTACAGCCATTTTAAAGAGGGAGAGAGAATTAGTGTTAGTAGTTGCAAGACCTGAATGTATGTATGTACATAGAGATCACAGGTGTAACCAAAAATGTGCAAGGATTTAAGATAAATGGGAATGAACAGAGTAGAATTCCCGCTTTTGGCATGACAAAGTAGAGAGAAAAGCAGGAAATATCATGAAAAAGTCCATCCTACAGCCATTTTAAAGAGGGAGAGAGAATTAGTGTTAGTAGTTGCAAGACACTGAATGTATGTATGTACATAGAGATCACAGGTGTAACCAAAAATGTGCAAGGATTTAAGATAATATGGGCATGAACAGTGTAGAATTCCCGCTTTTGGCATGACAAAGTAGAGAGAAAAGCAGGAATATCATGAAAAAGTCCATCCTACAGCCATTTTAAAGAGGGAGAGAGAATTAGTGTTAGTAGTTGCAAGACACTGAATGTATGTATGTACATAGAGATCCCAGGTGTAACCAAAAATGTGCAAGGATTTAAGATAATATGGGCATGAACAGTGTAGAATTCCCGCTTTTGGCATGACAAAGTAGAGAAAAAGCAGGAAATATCATGAAAAAGTCCATCCTACAGCCATTTTAAAAGGGAGAGAGAATTAGTGTTAGTAGTTGCAAGACACTGAATGTATGTATGTACATAGAGATCCCAGGTGTAACCAAAAATGTGCAAGGATTTAAGATAAAATGGGCATGAACAGAGTAGAATTCCCGTTTTGGCATGACAAAGTAGAGAGAAAAGCAGGAAATATCATGAAAAAGTCCATCCTACAGCCATTTTAAAGAGGGAGAGAGAATTAGTGTTAGTAGTTGCAAGACACTGAATGTATGTATGTACATAGAGATCACAGGTGTAACCAAAAATGTGCAAGGATTTAAGATAATATGGGCATGAACAGTGTAGAATTCCCGCTTTTGGCATGACAAAGTAGAGAGAAAAGCAGGAATATCATGAAAAAGTCCATCCTACAGCCATTTTAAAGAGGGAGAGAGAATTAGTGTTAGTAGTTGCAAGACACTGAATGTATGTATGTACATAGAGATCACAGGTGTAACCAAAAATGTGCAAGGATTTAAGATAATATGGGCATGAACAGTGTAGAATTCCCGCTTTTGGCATGACAAAGTAGAGAGAAAAGCAGGAAATATCATGAAAAAGTCCATCCTACAGCCATTTTAAAGAGGGAGAGAGAATTAGTGTTAGTAGTTGCAAGACACTGAATGTATGTATGTACATAGAGATCACAGGTGTAACCAAAAATGTGCAAGGATTTAAGATAATATGGGCATGAACAGTGTAGAATTCCCGCTTTTGGCATGACAAAGTAGAGAGAAAAGCAGGAAATATCATGAAAAAGTCCATCCTACAGCCATTTTAAAGAGGGAGAGAGAATTAGTGTTAGTAGTTGCAAGACACTGAATGTATGTATGTACATAGAGATCACAGGTGTAACCAAAAATGTGCAAGGATTTAAGATAATATGGGCATGAACAGTGTAGAATTCCCGCTTTTGGCATGACAAAGTAGAGAGAAAAGCAGGAAATATCATGAAAAAGTCCATCCTACAGCCATTTTAAAGAGGGAGAGAGAATTAGTGTTAGTAGTTGCAAGACACTGAATGTATGTATGTACATAGAGATCACAGGTGTAACCAAAAATGTGCAAGGATTTAAGATAATATGGGCATGAACAGTGTAGAATTCCCGCTTTTGGCATGACAAAGTAGAGAGAAAAGCAGGAAATATCATGAAAAAGTCCATCCTACAGCCATTTTAAAGAGGGAGAGAGAATTAGTGTTAGTAGTTGCAAGACACTGAATGTATGTATGTACATAGAGATCACAGGTGTAACCAAAAATGTGCAAGGATTTAAGATAATATGGAATTCCCGCTTTTGGCATGACAAAGTAGAGAGAAAAGCAGGAAATATCATGAAAAAGTCCATCCTACAGCCATTTTAAAAAGGGAGAGAGAATTAGTGTTAGTAGTTGCAAGACACTGAATGTATGTATGTACATAGAGATCACAGGTGTAACCAAAAATGTGCAAGGATTTAAGATAATATGGGCATGAACAGTGTAGAATTCCCGCTTTTGGCATGACAAAGTAGAGAGAAAAGCAGGAAATATCATGAAAAAGTCCATCCTACAGCCATTTTAAAGAGGGAGAGAGAATTAGTGTTAGTAGTTGCAAGACACTGAATGTATGTATGTACATAGAGATCACAGGTGTAACCAAAAATGTGCAAGGATTTAAGATAAAATGGGAATGAACAGAGTAGAATTCCCGCTTTGGCATGACAAAGTAGAGAGAAAAGCAGGAAATATCATGAAAAAGTCCATCCTACAGCCATTTTAAAGAGGGAGAGAGAATTAGTGTTAGTAGTTGCAAGACACTTGAATGTATGTATGTACATAGAGATCACAGGTGTAACCAAAAATGTGCAAGGATTTAAGATAATATGGGAATGAACAGTGTAGAATTCCCGCTTTTGGCATGACAAAGTAGAGAGAAAAGCAGGAATATCATGAAAAAGTCCATCCTACAGCCATTTTAAAGAGGGAGAGAGAATTAGTGTTAGTAGTTGCAAGACACTGAATGTATGTATGTACATAGAGATCACAGGTGTAACCAAAAATGTGCAAGGATTTAAGATAATATGGGCATGAACAGTGTAGAATTCCCGCTTTTGGCATGACAAAGTAGAGAGAAAAGCAGGAATATCATGAAAAAGTCCATCCTACAGCCATTTTAAAGAGGGAGAGAGAATTAGTGTTAGTAGTTGCAAGACACTGAATGTATGTATGTACATAGAGATCCCAGGTGTAACCAAAAATGTGCAAGGATTTAAGATAATATGGGCATGAACAGTGTAGAATTCCCGCTTTTGGCATGACAAAGTAGAGAGAAAAGCAGGAAATATCATGAAAAAGTCCATCCTACAGCCATTTTAAAGAGGGAGAGAGAATTAGTGTTAGTAGTTGCAAGACACTGAATGTATGTATGTACATAGAGATCACAGGTGTAACCAAAAATGTGCAAGGATTTAAGATAAATGGGCATGAACAGTGTAGAATTCCCGCTTTTGGCATGACAAAGTAGAGAGAAAAGCAGGAAATATCATGAAAAAGTCCATCCTACAGCCATTTTAAAGAGGGAGAGAGAATTAGTGTTAGTAGTTGCAAGACCTGAATGTATGTATGTACATAGAGATCACAGGTGTAACCAAAAATGTGCAAGGATTTAAGATAATATGGGCATGAACAGTGTAGAATTCCCGCTTTTGGCATGACAAAGTAGAGAGAAAAGCAGGAAATATCATGAAAAAGTCCATCCTACAGCCATTTTAAAGAGGGAGAGAGAATTAGTGTTAGTAGTTGCAAGACACTGAATGTATGTATGTACATAGAGATCACAGGTGTAACCAAAAATGTGCAAGGTTTAAGATAATATGGGAACAGTGTAGAATTCCCGCTTTTGGCATGACAAAGTAGAGAGAAAAGCAGGAAATATCATGAAAAAGTCCATCCTACAGCCATTTTAAAGAGGGAGAGAGAATTAGTGTTAGTAGTTGCAAGACACTGAATGTATGTATGTACATAGAGATCACAGGTGTAACCAAAAATGTGCAAGGATTTAAGATAATATGGGCATGAACAGTGTAGAATTCCCGCTTTTGGCATGACAAAGTAGAGAGAAAAGCAGGAAATATCATGAAAAAGTCCATCCTACAGCCATTTTAAAGAGGGAGAGAGAATTAGTGTTAGTAGTTGCAAGACACTGAATGTATGTATGTACATAGAGATCACAGGTGTAACCAAAAATGTGCAAGGATTTAAGATAATATGGGCATGAACAGTGTAGAATTCCCGCTTTTGGCATCCAAAGTAGAGAGAAAAGCAGGAATATCATGAAAAAGTCCATCCTACAGCCATTTTAAAGAGGGAGAGAGAATTAGTGTTAGTAGTTGCAAGACACTGAATGTATGTATGTACATAGAGATCACAGGTGTAACAAAAATGTGCAAGGATTTAAGATAAAATGGGATGAGCAGAGTAGAATTCCGCTTTTGGCATGACAAAGTAGAGAGAAAAGCAGGAAATATCATGAAAAAGTCCATCCTACAGCCATTTTAAAGAGGGAGAGAGAATTAGTGTTAGTAGTTGCAAGACACTGAATGTATGTATGTACATAGAGATCCACAGGTGTAACCAAAAATGTGCAAGGATTTAAGATAATATGGGCATGAACAGTGTAGAATTCCGCTTTTGGCATGACAAAGTAGAGAGAAAAGCAGAGAATATCATGAAAAAGTCCATCCTACAGCCATTTTAAAGAGGGAGAGAGAATTAGTGTTAGTAGTTGCAAACACATGAATGTATGTATGTACATAGAGATCCAGGTGTAACCAAAAATGTGGAAGGATTTAAGATAATATGGGCATGAACAGTGTAGAATTCCCGCTTTTGGCATGACAAAGTAGAGAGAAAAGCAGGAAATATCATGAAAAAGTCCATCCTACAGCCATTTTAAAGAGGGAGAGAGAATTAGTGTTAGTAGTTGCAAGACACTGAATGTATCTATGTACATAGAGATCCCAGGTGTAACCAAAATGTGCAAGGATTTAAGATAAAATGGGAATGAGCAGAGTAGAATTCCAGTTTTGGCACCAAAGAAGACAGAAAAGCAGGAATATCATGAAAAAGTCCATCCTACAGCCATTTTAAAGAGGGAGAGAGAATTAGTGTTAGTAGTTGCAAGACACTGAATGTATGTATGTACATAGAGATCCCAGGTGTAACCAAAAATGTGCAAGGATTTAAGATAATATGGGCATGAACAGTGTAGAATTCCCGCTTTTGGCATGACAAAGTAGAGAGAAAAGCAGGAAATATCATGAAAAAGTCCATCCTACAGCCATTTTAAAGAGGGAGAGAGAATTAGTGTTAGTAGTTGCAAGACACTGAATGTATGTATGTACATAGAGATCACAGGTGTAACCAAAAATGTGCAAGGATTTAAGATAATATGGGCATGAACAGTGTAGAATTCCCGCTTTTGGCATGACAAAGTAGAGAGAAAAGCAGGAATATCATGAAAAAGTCCATCCTACAGCCATTTTAAAGAGGGAGAGAGAATTAGTGTTAGTAGTGCAAGACACTGAATGTATGTATGTACATAGAGATCACAGGTGTAACAAAAAATGTGCAAGGATTTAAGATAATATGGGCATGAACAGTAGAATTCCGCTTTTGGCATGACAAAGTAGAGAGAAAAGCAGGAAATATCATGAAAAAGTCCATCCTACAGCCATTTTAAAGAGGGAGAGAGAATTAGTGTTAGTAGTTGCAAGACACTGAATGTATGTATGTACATAGAGATCACAAGTGTAACCAAAAATGTGCAAGGATTTAAGATAATATGGGCATGAACAGTGTAGAATTCCCGCTTTTGGCATGACAAAGTAGAGAGAAAAGCAGGAAATATCATGAAAAAGTCCATCCTACAGCCATTTTAAAGAGGGAGAGAGAATTAGTGTTAGTAGTTGCAAGACACTGAATGTATGTATGTACATAGAGATCCCAGGTGTAACCAAAAATGTGCAAGGATTTAAGATAATATGGCATGAGCAGTGTAGAATTCCAGTTTTGGCATGACAAAGAAGACAGAAAAGCAGGAAATATCATGAAAAAGTCCATCCTACAGCCATTTTAAAGAGGGAGAGAGAATTAGTGTTAGTAGTTGCAAGACTTGAATGTATGTATGTACATAGAGATCACAGGTGTAAC